>JALPQI010002008.1:0-107420 GCA_025490895.1 Thaumatotibia leucotreta
GCCTGATGCTGCAGTACTGCCCACAATAACCGCAAGGTTTATCTTTTATAGATATTTTGATTTTAAAGAAGTTCTTTACATATATAGGGTAGAAACATGCGAATTTAATACTAACGTCCAACTCCTCAAATCTGATACTCCAGTGTTACTGCCTGCCACAACCGCTAGGTTTAGCGAAATGTAGATTTTGAAGTACTGCTTTAGATATTTGGTTAGAAACATACGGATTTCATTATCATCATCATCATCGTCATATCAGCCGTTAGACATTCACTGGTGAATATAGGCCTCCCCCAAAGATTGCCACAAGGACCAGCCCTGTGCCACCCGCATCCAGCGACCTTCACCTACCCACCTACCCCCCCGGTCTACCCACCGGGGCCTGCCCACGCTGCGCCTTCCGGTACGTGACCGGCACTCGAGAACCTTACCGCCCCAACGGCCATCGGTACCTATAACGGCCTGCGGCCCTGATAGAGTGACAGTGCGAGTGGATCGCGGAGAGTAGGGCGAGCCGTCGGGCCTGCGGCCTCCAGCTGATGGAGTGACAGCGTGAGTGGATCGCGAAGGGAGAGCCGTCGGGCCTGTGGTCCTCCAGCTGATAGAGTGACAGCGTGAGTGGATCGCGTAGCGTAGGGCGAGCCGTCGGGCCTGCGGCCCTCCAGCTGATAGAGTGACAGCGTGAGTGGATCGCGTAGAGAGAGCCGTCGGGCCTGCGGCCCTCCAGCTGATAGAGTGACAGCGTAAGTGGATCGCGTAGCGTAGGGTGAGCCGTCGGGCTTTCGGCCCTCCAGCTGATAGAGTGACAGCGTGAGTGGATCGCGTAGAGCGAGCCGTCGGGCCTGCGGCTCTCCAGCTGATAGAGTGACAGCATGAGTGGATCGCGTAGAGCGAGCCGTCGGGCCTGCGGCCCTCCAGCTGATAGAGTGACAGCATGAGTGGATCGCGTAGCGTAGGGCGAGCCGTCGGGCCTACGGCCCTCCAGCTGATAGAGTGACAGCGTGAGTGGATCGCGTAGTGCGAGCCGATGAGCCTGGGGCCCTCCAGCTGATAGAGTGACAGCGTGAGTGGATCGCGTAGGGTAGGGCGAGCCGTCGGGCCTACGGCCCTCCAGCTGATAGAGTGACAGCGTGAGTGGATCGCGTAGTGCGAGCCAATGAGCCTGGGGCCCTCCAGCTGATAGAGTGACAGCGTGAGTGGATCGCGTAAGGCGAGCCGTCGGGCGTGCGGCCCTCCAGCTGATAGAGTGACAGCGTGAGTGGATCGCGTAGCGTAGGACGAGCAGTCGGGCCTGCGGCCCTCCAGCTGATAGAGTGACAGCGTGAATGGATCGCGTAGGGCGAGCCGTCGGGCCTGCGGCCCTCCGGCTGATAGACTCGCAGCGTGAGTGGTTCGCGTAGGGCGGGCCGTCGGGCCTGCGGCCCTCCAGCTGATAGAATGACAGCGTGAGTGGTTCGCGTAGGGCGAGCTGTCGGGCCTGCGGCCCTCCGGCTGATAGACTCGCAGCGTGAGTGGTTCGCGTAGGGCGAGCCGTCGGGCCTGCGGCCCTCCTGCTGATAGAGTGACAGCGTGAGTGATTCGCGTAGGGCGAGCCGTCGGTCCTGCGCCCCTTCAGCTGATAGACTGACAGCGCGAGTGGATGGAGTAGGGCGAGCCGTCGGGCCTGCGGCCCTCCGGCTGATAGTGACAGCGTGAGTGGATCACGTAGGGCGAGCCGTCGGGCCTGTGGCCCTCCGGTGGACAGACTGACAGCGCAGGTGGTTAGCGTAGGATATGCACTCGGACCTGTGGTCCTCCAATTGATAGACAGAGAGTGTGAGTCCCTCCGGTTCACGTAGTACGTGCCATATAGTGCCGTCGAGCCTATGGCCCTCCGGTTGATAGACTACATGGATTGACCCTTTGGGCCCTCGGTTCGCGTCGGACTTTCCGTCAGACCTGCGGTCCTTCGGTTGGTCGACTGACAGTATGAGTTTATATTTTATAGTCTTGAAATTCGACTTGTGTAATGTGTACCTCTACAATATAAAAAATTAAACTTGATTTTCTCAATAAACCAAATTGATTGATATATTCCTTATTGTCAGATCTTTGTTATCTAAGGTATTGTATGAATAACACGTCCATTTGAGACACTTTGGGTATGCAAGCTGACATTTTTTTAGCGTTGGGTTTCTAAAAATATCTATTCAGCAGGGAATCTCTTCTCGTTACACATAAAATAATGTCCATTACGTTTACATGTGTGTCGTGATTAAAGCGCGAGAGTTAAACGATAGCATGCATAATTGTATTGCATATTACAAACAACATCTTTGGTCTACAATAAGTAGGTATAGTATCGGAAATTAACTTAACAATTGCAATTGTTGAAAATAAAAACTTGAAAATAAAATAAGTAAAAAAAATTTTAAGTTAAACGGTTTTTATTGCACCAAAAACTAGAAAATAAAAATTTGTTGTAACTAACCGTAGATGCTACTTTGTGTAGATTACTCACGTGAAACTATTATCACTGTAGTCTTCCCAAGTCGGGTGCTGAAAGCCACGTTTAGCCTCTATGTCAGTGGATTAACAGTTACCTAATCGGAAACTTTTACCAAACTAAAATAAAAACGTGGGGCGTTATTATAAAGAAACATACAAGTTCAAAATATGTAATTGTAGCTTTAATTTTGCAATGAATCATCCATCTGTTCCAAAACTTCTACAGAGGTAAATAATTTTTATCAAGGTCAGAACAAAACTTATTACTCTATTGCTGTTTTGATTTCTATGTGTGTTCTTAAATAATTATAGTGACTAAATCACAATTGCGTACGCCCCACGTTTTTATTTCAGTTTGGTAAAAGTTTCCGATTAGGTAACGGTTAATCCACTGACATAGAGGCTAAACGTGGCTTTCAGCATCCGACTTGGGAAGACTACAGTGATAATAGTTTCACGTGAGTAATCTACACAAAGTAGCATCTACGGTTAGTTACAACAAATTTTTATTTTCTAGTTTTTGGTGCAATAAAAACCGTTTAACTTAAAATTTTTTTTACTTATTTTATTAGATAAGGGCTTTCTATAAATGGTTTCTATGAAGAAAAAGTAACCTTATAGTGTATATTTTCTCATATTTGATTTTTTTTAGATGATTTGATCTATAGAACACGTATTTTAAGTACATTTCTAGGTATGACGATTATCTTAGGACATATTGTTCTATAAATAGTTAATAAAGCCTAAAGGTACCTATTTTCCAGTATTTTATTAGATAAGATGGTAAATGTTAAGATTTAACTTTCTACAGATATTCCGTATTAGCTAGTGGTACTCTTATGTTTGTTTATAAAAAGACTAAAGTCTACATAAACTACTTTTGTAGATATCTTTCAGTAAGTCTAATAATATGTTAGTGAAATAGTGGTTCCAGTGTTTATTTGCTTAAAGATAATGTAAATAAGTGCAATTTTACTACATCAGCTGGCTTTATGCAATGGAGACAGTAAAACAAATTAAAAGATCTGGTGGCTTTCGTCGGAGAGTCAGCTAATATTTAAAAATAGAAGAAAATACAGAGAAGGAGCAAAAGGAGTTCCGATTCTGATTTGCGACTCATGAATTAAGCGGGTAAGATTATTAAAATAATAAATAAAGATTGGACAATAATTTTAATTACGAAATGGTTCCATCTACCTATAAATAAATAAACAATGCGTGTCAAATGTTCATTCTTAGAAATCGGGGAAACTTTATACAGATAGGCACGAATATGATAATTTAGATATATCTTCCTAATTTAATACGATCCACAAAAAATAATCTTTCCGCCCTCTTCAAATACACTGATAAAACTAAACATAACACTTTTTTTTATGTTGGCACAACAAAGTGGCTCCACTCCACCTGATCGTAAGTGAAAAGTAGAGCCAACTTATAGGTATGCGGAAACACATGTGCCGGTAAAGAATTCCACTTTTTAATAGTCCGGCATATGAAGGAATTGCCGAATTTCTTAGTACGTGTGGGAATATTTTCCACGGTGAAGGAGTGACACCGCGTTAAAACTGCTACAAATCGGCCGCGTGAACCGTGGATACACCAAACAATTCAACATGTCAAGACGTGCGTCTCGCGACTACTCCGCACGCGCGCACGCCGGCGGCGCGAAGTTGCGATTATACCATTACATTATTTCATATTGTCAACAAATAAAAAACAAATTTCTTTAAGAAGGTAACTTCTTGAATTCGTTCTGCATTAATCCATCCAAAATGATACACAACGCACTCAAAATGCCAGTTCTCTGATTGATGTCTAGAAATACTGTGAGAAGTTAAAACAGTATACAAAAATGGCAGTTTATAGGTAATCTTAAACCACTCATAAACCAATTTATTCCTCGACTAGGAAGTTTGGTTTGCAACAAGTAAAAATAGTCTTGTCATTTACTAGAACTATACTACAGATTATTCTTTAGAAAGCTTGTTTTAAAGAAATCATTTTTCTAGACAAGTTTAACTAGACGCCATTTTTACTGCCAAATATTTTGTGAAATTATTGTAGCGAACTATTTTTTGGCTTGTTTTTGTACTTTTATGAATACATTCTCTGTAACAAATCGTTCTATACTTTTTAATATACTATATTATGAATGAAACAAATGGCTTAAACAAATAAACACAATAAAAAAAAATTTTTTTTTTTTTATATTTGGTTAATATTTTATTAAATATTACATTTCAAGCGGGCGCTCTTATTTAAAGAGAGTTTTACACAATTTCAGCGAGAGACTTTCATCCGCACCAAGTTTTGCAAGTTTAAGTATCAGTATTAGCCGATGAAAACTAGGCGCATGAAATAAGAAGTTAGAAATTTGTCACGCCATTTTGTAATATTACCTTAGCATTATTCTTTTGAGATATGCGCCATTATACGTATCGTTGTCTATTTCTATTAAAATCTTTCTTAAGGTTGGCAGGGTTGAGTTAATTTGGTTTTAAAACTTCTCAGGTAAATACTTCTGTTTAGCTCTCAAGCTTATCTATTAACCATCTACTAGTGCATATCGTGGTCTATAAATAGTATAGAAAGACTCTAGAAGAATGCCTTAAGACTATTTGAAAATGTTTAATTCTTAACTCTGTCTATTCGTGGTTTCTAGAGGGAGACTTATGAATAGTTACAAGGTTGTGCCCACTTTACTATAGACTATCTATAAGCGTTATTGAAGATAGCTTGGGGGCAATGTTACTCTTATGGTAGACAATCAAATCGAAGTCTATTAGATATCTAATATCCCCTTTTTAGATTCGATTTTGTTACTTGGGATGTATACAAGGTGGAAGTCGACGAGGGACCTTTACGGAAATGGGAGATAGTTAAGGCTATACTGAGCAACTTTTACTATGGGACCAACCCCGAAATCGTAAAAAAAAAATTACTTTCATACATTGTGCATTGTTTCATACATGCCGTACCTTTTTGTATGGATAAGTTTTTTTTTTTACGATTTCGGGGTTGGTCCCATAGTAAAAGTTGCTCAGTATAGCCTTAACTATCTCCCATTTCCGTAAAGGTCCCTCGTCGAATTCCACCTTGTATAAGTGTTCCAAAAGTTTAAGTGTTAGCATTAGCCAATGTTGAAAACAATGGCTATTAAGAAAAATATTTGTCATGCATGACAGGATTTAAAAAACAAAATAGTAAACATTTGGTGAAAGGGCCGATTTTCTATACAAACACGGCTAAAGGGTGTAAACAAGCACTGGGTTTAACCAAATAAGAAAAGAGACGAGAGCCTAATTAGTAATTAGGTAGACTGTACAGTGTATGACCGTTATCATGTTCAGATTATACCCATAAAGGCAAGCTTACGATGATTATGAGTAATAATGAGTATGTAGATGTAGGTAGTTAGGTAATTAAAATTTTATATTTTTAGTTATACCTATAATTTGTTATTTTCCTTTATAATTCTTTGTTTATTTGTAGTAAATAATTATCTTCTTACAAAAAAATATCTTCCTATGTTGAAACAATTAATTAGATAAAGATTTCCGCTTGTTGTAATACTACATGCTGTTGAGAAATAGGCCTCAGACATTTCGAATCTAATATCAACATCAATTCTTTAAAATCCGTCTTGGATAGACATCCATTGAATAAAAGCTGGCGTAGATTAAACTTTCGCCGTGTGGTGACGGCAGTAAGAATGCGGGTGTCGTAAAAGTCGACTAAGGGATTGAAGTGTCACTGACCATTATTTGATAAAGATTGATTATGGGCAGCAGCGTCATCATAGTGGACTGGACACATTACTGTGATCGCCAATCTGCTTGCCCAGCGTGGCGATTATGGGCATTTACCTCCTAATGCGTTTATACGCGTAGTTAATAGGAGGCCTACGTCCAGTAGTGGACTATCATAGGCTGATGATGATGATGATGATGGAGATTAAACCTACTCCTACTCCCATAGAAACATACAACCAATTTGACGTGTTATTTAGAAGCCCTTCACCTTGGGAACGGCAGGTCAATGACCGCTCGACATCTAGTTCGAGATGAGATTCTAAACGTAGATCTAACTAGATCTACAGAGACGCAGAGTCCATTCAATACTATGTTTCAAAATAAACTGGGAACGGAATCATTTCTTCTTTGGAAAATTATATTTATCTAGTGTCGTTAATATGGTGTCCATCAAAGTTGGCGATCTCTTTGAACTATTTTAAAATAATAACCTTTATTTATTTGTTTAAATTGTTACTACTTACGATAATTGGAAACCTTTGAGCAGGAAAACTAAGGTGGAACTTTCCGAGACGAGCGAATAAAATGTGACTAATCTTTACTAAATCCTTATTAGCCAAAATTAAAACAATTTATTGTTATAAATATTAATCATATATTAAAATATTATCGAACCGGGTTACTCACGTGTTTAAGTCGATAATTGCTCGACATGTAACGGTATGGCTTTGGCCGAGGGTGCTCCGGACGACGACCCTCTTAATGGGTCGAAACATGTGGAGCAATCATCTAACTACGTGAGTAACCCGGTTCGATAATAGTTTAATATGTTTGAGTCTCACGTTAGTGACTAAAGTTAATATAGTAAAATACTCAAAGATTAAGTACCTACCTAATAATAAATAAATATCTTGGGACATCTTGCACAAATCGACCTAGTCCCACGGTAAGCTCAATTAAGGCTTGTGATGTGGGTACCAGGCGACGATATATACAGGGTTACTTTTTCACCAGTACAAAAAATCAACATACGTAATAGTAGTCCAAGTTACAGAATACTAGCATTTTTTGTTACTACCCCTTTAGAACAAAAAAACTAAAATACCGATGTTTGAACTTATCCGCAAACCTAATAAGAAAATTGGACGCATTACGCATTAACTAGCAAAACACACGAACTGGCAACTGTTTGTTTACAACGTCATCGCACGTGGCATGGCGGCTTAGAAAAGCGGCGGTGATAATCAACTTATGATTATGACTTGGCAAAAAAATCTTACTTGATCCCAAATCTTCCTTCATACTTGCACTAAGGACAGAAACTTTCTTCATTGAGGCGTATTTAAACACTTGAAATCAACTTTATGCACAATGATTGGAATAAAAAAAACATACCTAATTAATGGAGTCCATTTCTCATACTATTTAATTAATTCACATACTTAAGCAAGTGTTCTAAATATTGGCCGTGGTTATCTAAACACACTCTTGCCCGTTTTTGAATGTTTCCTTCGATATTTCCCAACACAAGTCTGTAGTTCTCACTTTTAAGTTCATCAAATGCACTTATTATTAGATTTTTTAAGTCTTTTAAATTTTGGGCCTACCCTCACCCCACAAAAACAGTCACACGGGGTCAAATCTGTTGACCTGGCTGGCCATGGCTATAACACTGGCATTTTCCAGGCGGGGCACACTTTCTTCAGCGTATAGCCGCTGGGCTGCCACTGTATTTTCCCCAATGAGAAAATAACTACGAACCATTTCGTACGAGCAATTTCCGACTGAAGGTAGTACGATGCGGCGCGCGTGCACATACTTACGTCAACCGTGAGACTGACCGTGACCCAGTCACCGAGATTGAGGTAACTGCTATGTTGCCAACTCGTGCGCAGGTCGCTCACCCCTTTCCGCCGCCTTCTGCGTCCCGCACCCCGTTGACGTCTTATCATTAGTAAGCCCATTATTTTGCATTTGCATGAAGGATAAATTAATAATAAATGAAAAAAAAATGTCAATTTTATTTGATGAATGTAATCTATTATCGATAGCAAATATGTGGGAAAATTTATTGTACCGGTGAAAAAGTAACCCTGTATAATAGATAGATACATATGGATACTTAAATACATAGACAGCCATGACCAAGGAACAAATATTTGTGATAAATAAATACACAAATAATGCCCTCGCCGGGATTCGAACCCGAAACCTCCAGCTTCGTAGGCAGGGTCACTACCAACTAGGCTACGGAGGCTGACAATATATTATAATAATATAATAATAATCTATATAACCTCAAATAAACTTAACTTATGAAAAAATAACACTAAAAAATCGTTAAAAATATTCGCAGTTAATACCCGCTCCTTAACGTTTCAGGGTGCTTAGACAAGTTGCCAATCGCTAGCGCTTCATCGTTAATCGCAGCTAACTGTCTTTGTCGCACTAATATGAAAGAGTGACAGAGAGGGAAAACTACGATACGCTACTAAGCGCTAGCGATTGGCAACTTGGCTAAGCATCCTGGAGCAAAGATGCCCATAACGCTCGCGGCATTGCCGCGTTGGATGGCTATGGCCGACCTTTGCACCAGAAACGTAAACGCGAGGGTCTTCTGCCCTTTGCCTGAGTATATATCTTTATGCTTATGCTCGGCTACATGTCCGTTACACTTACATACCTAAACTACTAACTAAAACGATATTAAGGGAATGAAATATTAACTATACCTATGTAGATAGCTGAAGTCCCCCAGGAAAGGATATGGAATATTTTTTGTTCAGGAATATAGCATAGGCAAAACTGTTTAGTGTCACTGACTATTCATCTATTAGATATGGATGATAGACAGCAGTATCATTATAGTAGACACATTACTGCGATCGCCAACCCATTTGCTCAGCATGGCGACTATGAGCATTTACCGTCTAATGCAACCATACGCATAGTTAATATGAATCCAGCAGTTGACTGGTATAGGCTACGTATGTGAACATTGCATAAATGGGCATTTTCGCGAGAAGAGATCCAAAAAAAAATTTTTAAGGTAGGTAAATTTAATGTTTTTCCTACTCAGAATAACGAGTTCTTTCAATCTAGGAGAAAAAAAGTACAAGAAAAAAATGGTCCCACATTTTTCATACATTTTACATGCTGTCCACTTTGTAACCGCTGTACAAAGTGTTTGAAAAACGGTTACGTAATAGAAACAAAAAGTTGGGACACTTTTTTTCTTCTAGTAGGATCGAAAGAGCTCGTGATTCTGAGCAGGAAAAACATAAAATTTACCTGTTTCAGAAAAATAAGTTTTTGTATCTCTTCTCGCGAAAATGGCCAAATCCCAAAGATAGCGTTAACCGAATTCTACAACGTGGATTAGGGAATTGAACTGAATATACAAACGATACTCCTCCTGGAGTATGTGTGGCTGCTCCCGCGTTTCCGCTACTGCAGCTGTGGCCGGGTCGCATCCCACAAGGGTGGGACGGTCGTTGCACCGTCATTTGGGGACGGTGTTGAGTGGCTGTTGAAGGAAGATTTGCCATGGGTATGGCGAGAGAGAAAATGATTTTGGTGATGATGATGCGGTAAAGGCAAGTTAAGGCAAGGCAAAGTCCGATCTGAGATTAGGGAATTCGATTTACGCTATCCATGAAATTTATGCAATGTTCACACACTCTGCCTATCAGTCCACTGGTCTGATAGGCAGAGTGTGTGCTCTCGCAATTGCTAGATTTATATATATATAAAGAAGCATTTAACCCATTATTTTCCAAGTAAAAGTATATCAGAATCTCATTAGAGACGCAATTTTTTGGCTAAATGAATACGTCTCATAAAATGACAACATCGCTCCATCATAAATAATGTGTTTTCGAGGGGTCGAGCTTCACATGGCGTCAAAACTAGTAATTCTTATACCTAATACGCCGAAGTGGCAGGTTATCCTTATTGATTTGATAAGGGAAGCCTATATTGTCTAAATTTAATGCAGCTTTTTTTATAAAACAGTTAAATACCTATATTAGATCTGACTGCGCGTGGTCTGCTTTTGATTTCGCAGATTCCTGAAATATCTAGGTAAATTGTCCTTAAATAAATAAATATCTTGGGACGTCTTACACAAATCGACCTAGTCCCACGGTAAGCTCAATTAAGGCTTGTGATGTGGGTACCAAGTGACGATATATATAATAGAGATACATATAGATACTTAAATACTTAGACAGCCATGACCAAGGAACAAATATTTGTGATAAATAAATATACAAATAATGCCCTCGCCGGGATTCGAACCCGGAACCTCCAGCTTCGTAGGCAGGGTCACTACCAACTAGGCTACGGAGGCTGACAAACTGTCTTGTCTTAGTATGTATGGTATGTAATTCCTGAGTCGTAAAACTCAGCCTTCTGTAATGATTTCGTGCCTAATAAAACTGCTGTCTACAAGCTCCACAGATCACCTCAAGTACCTACAAGATACAGCGTTTAAAATAACTAAATTATTGGTATTTAAATATTATTAAATTTAGTTTTATGTGTGAAGATGGACACTGGGTACCACGAGATAGGTGTGATGTAGTATAGAATTATGAAGTAACGTATAATTCCAGAAATACCACGTGCACCCGTATTCGTCTGTTAGAAATTTTAAAATTGCCGCCATTTAATTATCGTTGGCACAAAAAAATTGCACGGTAATTTATCTATTAAATTTATTGTAGTTTAAGCCCTTAAAACCTCCGACATCGCTGACCAAACATCCTGTATACATATTAGTAGCGTGGATATTGAGAGCTTCGTCATTTACTAGTAAAATTACACATCGCCAGTTGGCAACCAAACACTATCAAACCTCTCACTACTCTTACAATCGTCGTCTGTACATCAATGCCGAACCTGATCTGCGATACGAGCTTTATCTCAAGTAGGTTGGAAATGTGAAAGGTGCCAGAAACTGGATGGACAGCTCGAGATAGGGCAAATTGGTGCATCATCATGATCATCATATCAGCCGAAAGGCGGCCACTACTGAACATAGGCTTCCCCCAAATATTGCCACGATGAACGGTCCTGCGCCACCCTCATCCAGCGGACCCCTGCGGCCTTCACCAGGTCATCAGTCCACCTAGTGGGGGGCCTGACCTGGGTGCTTAGACAAGTTTCCAATCGCTAACGCTTAATCGTCAATCGTAAACGAAAGGCAACTAACTTGTCTTTGTCGCACTAATATGAAAGAGCGACAGAGAGGGAAAACTACGATACGCTACTAAGCGTTACGCCCCGGCCACGACATCGATCTAAGGCGACCGGCTTAGCGGAAAACGTGTGGTGCTCCCTCTCGTACCCATATCGGCATCCCGCTCCAACTCATGGATTCGCTCGCCGCTTGTCACCTTAGACCAATGTCGTGGCCGGGGCATTAGCGATTGGCAACTTGGCTAAGCATCCAGGCAATTTGCGCATATATTATTAGGAGTGAACTATGTCCAGCAGTTGATTGCAGTTCAGCGGTTGATGATTTCTCTCTCTCTCTCTCTCTCTGCGGCCGACATACTGGTATTATTATGTGAGGTGACCTCGTGCTCTATGTAAACGCATCTTAATGGCGTCTGGTGTTAGTCTTTGGTAGGCTCACATCGCATCGCCATACTAGAAGTTCTGGCAATCTGATCTCCTGTAATAGCTTCCACATAGTCATTCTCTTTGATTTGCGTCGCTTTTTAGGGTTCTGTGCCAAAAAGGTACAAAAGGACGAGCCCTTATGGAGCTCCATCCATTTGTCTGTCTATCACCGTGTAAAATATCTCGAGACCCACTACTATCGATTTGAAATTTAGAATATTTATGAAAAATGCTAACCTCAACAAATTAATAGATTTATATTTTTAATTCTATTTTTAGAATATTTCGCCAGACCTATTCGAGTTTTAAAGTATCCAATTTGGTTAGTTATCGATATGATACCTTGAGGTTCGTAATGTTTACTATATTGTCATATTTTTAATTAAGGCAAGTGAAGTTAGCAACGTTACATTAATTTTACAAATTGGGCCTAATGACAATTGCCGTACGCAAGGGCGCCGTAGGCTGTGCCTTTAGAACTAAAAAGGTCGTAACTGTGTATAAACCTCTTAGGTTGTTACTACATTTTGGTGCGTATGGGTAGCTTAGTCGCGTACCAAGCAGCCTTGACCTGTCGCGTGACGTTATTTTAAATGTCGTTGTCGCTGTTCCTTCACAACCCTGCTAACTTACCGACCGACAACATCGATTATTATAATCACCTTTTGCAAGAATTTAGCCGAAAAGTTAGTAAAATTTCAACGGGAAAACTGAATATCAACCGTCACAACCGTGTTTATAGATGACGAAATAATTGGCACCGATTGGTTATTAAATTATTCATTATAAATATTAAATCAGAAAGATAGTCGAGGAAAATTGGGATACCTTTTATGACATAAGGGAAACTAGAAGGGAAGTAAAACAGAGGGAGATCCAGAAGTAGATACAGTCAAGGTAAAATAGATGCGTAGGGGAAGGGGGGGCATAACGGGGACGTTAAGGGAAACGATTGATAAAGAAATAAACAAATCATATTTTTAATAAAAACATAATGACAACCCTTTGGTTACTTATTGAATTATCATTTAGAATCGAATTTGGCAAAGGAACAAATCAAACAATATTTTAAATTTAAATTCTAGCAAATCTTAATAAAAACTCCATCGTGCCCCGGGGTAGGGGTTGTATGGGGTACCCGATGTGGGGCAGTATGGGGTACATTTTATTTGTCACAGAATAAGCAAATGTGAACTTCATCTTTGTCTGCGTCATCAACGCCTGCGCAGGTTGTATGGGCCCACTCTTCACATAGCTGGCAGGCCACCCAAAGCTCCAAAGATTAAATAAGTCTGGTTTGAGTTAACACAATAGATGTAAAAAGCATCTTCGTTATCCTTTTCCTCATTAGACTCAGTATTATCATTTTTTTCAACCGGAGATTATTCGGATTTGAACATTTCTCCGTCCGTTTAAGTTTTTCGCGTTCTTTTTTGTTCCTTTTTGTAGGGGGTTGAAATGACCGTTTTCCCTCTGCGATATTTTTTTCGTGTTTAGATTCATGTTTTTTGTAGACCTCTGAAACTTTTCATTTTACACGTGTGCACCATTATGAATATTAAAAATAAAAAAATATATATGATTTTAATATTATGAAATAAACAAACTATTCAGGGGCATAATGGGGACGGGTCACAACGGGGTACCCATTCTGCCCCATAGCCTTGTCCCCGTTATGCCCCCATGTCTAACACAGTTTAAAATAATGAACAAAAAAAACTGAAGGTCAGAGTGATTTTGTTCAAAACACAAACAATAGGTAATGTTGGTAGTAAAACACACGTAAAAAAACTTTAGTAGTAATGTAATCACTTACTTTTTTAGACGTATTTTAGTAAACAGTCAAAATTAGATGAAATGTCGTCGAAAAACAGAATCAGGCATCAAAAATAAACTCGTGCATTCTGGTCGCCGGTTACTACCGCACTGAAGGTAGTCGCAAAATGGCCTCTTATTGGTGAAAATAATACCCAGCTAGTGAGCGTAGTTTTTTGTATCTCTAGGTGGCCCCGTTGTGCCTCGCGTCCCCGTTTTGGCCCCCCCTTCCCCTAAAAAGTGCCAAATATGTTTATACACAACCCTATTACTACGTGTATAAGCTTGAGTATAGGTAGGTACATATTTATTGCACTTTGCATGCATCTATATTTATCGCCTTGACTATAAATAAGTACATATCAACTAAAAGAAAATACGTAAAGATTTTAAGGAACATCTAGAACAGAAATGCATAGAAATTGGTCCACCGATATAAGCACAACATGGTGAGAAATGAGAATATTCCAAAAGAAAAACCGTTACGGAATGGCGACGTGAAGTTCATATAGTACCAATGAATTTGCTTGATTCTTGTTCTTACAAATGAGTATGGTACCTAGGAATAGTTGTGTAGGTATTAAAAGATGTAATAGAATGAGGCCCTTATTTATAATCATCTCCTAAAGCGCTCAGTATTGTTTTGTCTGTTTCGGTTTTATCAATCCTATATCCATAAGACCCAGGCTTGTTAGGTTCGGAGACGATAATTAATACGTACTTAACTCAAGTACATTTTAAGCAAGACCGGTAGTTAATCGTTTTATTGCCAGATTGTATATCAGCGATAAGTGATTAAAGTGATGATTCCTATTCATCATGCAGTGTCAACGCCTACACATTCAACTATGAGAGATAGTTGTATCGGCCGGGTTATGAAAAGCAAATTTAACAACCCTCAATAAATTGTCATCCAAAATTAAGGAAAATTTTCGTCCACTAGGACGGAGTACTTTTACAACTAGATACCTAAGCCTCTTTACAAGACGAGATTGCAACGATTATTAAAGCACCTATAATAATTATTGCAATCTTGTCTTGCCTCCTTTGTCAACAGAGGAACTGGGTATTTTAATGGTTCATTTTTGTCCAGGATGAGGTCAAAATGTTGCTTGTACCATTAAATATAATTTTAGACCATCCGGTCGAGGACAATTTCTGTGCGTAAATAATGCTTAGTCGGGAGCAATTACAAATTGCGTTCGTAAAATTCG
Source organism: Thaumatotibia leucotreta (assembly GCA_025490895.1). Taxonomy (NCBI): domain Eukaryota; kingdom Metazoa; phylum Arthropoda; class Insecta; order Lepidoptera; family Tortricidae; genus Thaumatotibia; species Thaumatotibia leucotreta. The sequence goes on from JALPQI010002008.1 coordinate 14,900, forward strand.
ATCGTGGTTTTAATTTTGACTCGGTACTTGCTCAGTATTACAAAACCGGAAACAAGAATAAAACACTTCATTTTAATTTGGTATAATATTTCAGTTGCTTCTTATTTGTAGCTAGAATAACAAATAAAACAGCGGCCTTTATATTAGGCCCTAAGTTGCCGATATTGTCAGTATTAGGTATTCTTGAATTTAAAAATATATTACATGCAACTAAGGAGATAATAAAGAATTGTTTACCTAGTCATACTCGTATACAGGCCATTAAATGGTTATTATTGTTATCAATAACAAGGTTACTCACTAATAACTACTTAATGAATAAAGATAAAATATTGACTCGAGCAAGGGTGGACAAAGATATTGGTATGATACAATATTTACTAACAGATGATTAACGATACTGCGAAGCAATTTATCGCCCGATACTCGCTAAATGGAAATAAACAACATAAACGTGCGTATGAGTAATATGTCAGATGCACGTGGCTTATACAGTAATTGTATAGTTCAGAAATTTCATAATTTTATAAATATAGGTTATGTGTATTGCAAAAATGTGGGTGGGTAGTACCCACTGGGTACTTACACTTTGACTATATTCATTTTACGAGTTCCTGCTAGCAATGTACCGAGAAGTTTCATAAGTTGCGAAACTTCTATAATGTTCTCGGCAATGTAAATTTTACAAGGAATCTAATCATACCAAAACCGTTGTAACTATATACATGCCTTTTAAGGTATATTTAATGCCTTGTTTATTCGATTGTGAAATACCTACAATATTTTTTATAAGTTCTCATGGAAACATTGTCAATGAGAACTTACTCTTAAATTCTCGAAAATTTCCGAGTATATTACCGTAATTTTGAGAATGGTCTGCAACTTGTACATTGCTAGTTCCTGCCCATCCTACCTAAATTATTATCGATATATTTTTCAAAAATTGAACGTATGTACAAGAAACTTTGACATTATCAAGCTTGCACTCATCAAACAAATGTACCTATTTAAGGTCTTCGCACATTATAAACAGCGACTCAACGGCGACACGACTCTATGCCAAATATTGAAATTTAAGCCCTATGTTCTACGTATAATCTCTAAGTAACCTATGGTGTATGATGCGTAGACCACTCGTCGTACACAACTTTAATATCATTTTTTGAAATTAAACCTATTACATATGACATAGGGCTTATATTTCAATATTTGGTATAGAGTCGTGCTCTGCTCCTGTACTCGGACTGACATTCTGGCATTAAGGTGGAAGTACTAGTGCGCAACATGTTAACAGAGAATATTTATTTGAATCACGATATTTTGATCATATATAAATCTACATAAAGTATTGTAATGTGTTTTGGGAGAGGAGTTTGTTAGTTTTGTTAAATAGTATTTATTTTATAGTGTGACAATATCAAAATTTCTCAAAATTGCAAATTTTCTTAGTCAACTCCATAGTATGAGTTAAGCGTCAGGTGCTTTTGCTGGCAGTCCCAATAGATGGCACTTCAGTACAAGTTTCAATGTCACATATTGGGACATTGGAAATATTAACACTCAGTACTAATAAACGTTAGCCTGTCTTAAAATTATGCAAATAATTTAGATATAAGCTAATTATTTCAAAGTTGGGATATGAAGTATTAAAGGTACATACATTAATCATCGTTTAAATGCCCTAATAGTTGATTTTATTTTATCGATGGCAACTCAAGCTATAATGACGAGTATTGGTACAGCGTCGGGTACTAGTACTTCCACCTTACTACAGTTTTTTTACGAACAACAGTTCTTTTATTTATTTATGAGCTTTTAGTACGATATGGTAAAGGATAATATTTTATGCTATAATTTTGCATGGTTTCGCTATAACAAGGATCAAGGAAATAGTTATTTTCGCAAATGCACATTTCAGTGTTAGGAACTTGTTTAGTTGCTATAAATATTATTTAGGTGCAGCAAATAATAAAATAACATAGGTTGGTACCTACTTATGTTAAGGGCATCAGCTAACACGTCTACTTGAGCACGCTTTATACCCTTATCGTGGGAATCTCAAGTTCTTTGCGAGTCGAGACTAACCTATTATCTTAAAATGCAATAGTTCGAACAAACAATTGTTTGTTATTATTTACCCAAGTTAAACATAGACCACTGTTTTCAAGCTCCAAGTGTCCAAATAAAACGTGCTCAAATTCATCATCATGACTTGTGAGTGCCCACTGCGGAGCATATGCCTCTATTTGCGTACGCCATTCGTGACGGTCCTGTGCGTATCTTACCCAGAAGCGACCCACCGATTTTGTAGTTAATATCGTTGGCACATCGAGCTGAGCCATATTTATATTTCCAACATTTCTCCTATGTGCTGCACATGGAAAAATAAATCTCACTGAAGGTTGCAATAAATTAAACAGCTGCACACAGCACACAGGTAATTATTCCATTACAAGTATTACCTTTACTCGTCAGTCACCTTGCGCGCTGCATTCAATTATGAGTCTGATTAGTCGACACCACAGTTCATCAGGGACAAATACTCATTCGCTTTATTGAGGTCGGGAAGGGAGGAGGGGGAGGTGTCTATGTCAATCAGTCGGTGCCCACACTTCATTAGGTACTGGGCCTTTTTCCCAAAACTTCTGACTTAGACAATCAAGTTGCCTTTTCACGGATAAAAAGTTTTCCCTGAAAGATTCATGGTATTTATTTCCCTATAAAAGGAAATAGTAAAATGGTATAAAAGGTAAACTGGTATACTTTTTAACTTTACACATTTTTTTATTTATTGTATTATTGCGATCTGAAATAACAACGCATAAAGGTGCATGCAGACCAAACGAGCATTCGCTCATTCTATCGACGCTCTACGAAATTATTTTTGTGTAAAGGTATGTTCAGTTCAGACCAAAAGAGCATTCGCTGTTCTATCCCACGCTCTACGAAATCAACCAATCACGTTTTGTGTAACGATCGAATTTCGTAGAGTGGGAGGTTAGAACAGCGAATGCTCTTTTGGTCTGAACGCACCTTTAGACATCGCCGTTTTAAATACAATTGTAACTTTGATTTTGAACAGGTACAAGTTATTACCGTCGACTTTACTTTCTTAAGTAATTTTACAAAGTAGGTACTCATTAACACGAATCTGACATGCCCAAACTTGATAGGGTTTGGTTAAAGATTCCATCATCAGACCCCGGCTTGGTGCCAACGGGACCATCTCGGGGTTTTACCAGTTCGATTCAAAAGAAAAAAAATCAGTAGGTACATGATTCTCGGAGATGTCGAATAACATACATACAAAAAAAGTCTGTCAAATTGAGAAGCTCCTCTTTTTCTAAAGTCGGTTAAATAGAGTTAAAAGACAAAAAACAAAACAGAAATCGGTCCGCGCACGTTCCTTCACTACTAAAAATTATCCACCTATTCATACGAATTTAAAAAAAATGCTATACCACTCTGCTATAGGGAAATAAGGTCACTAAGCTAATAAAATAGCTATTTATAGAAATCAGTGGAATTTGTCACAGCTATTCTCGGCATCGGTCTAGCCTTAGATAGAGGAGAACAGTATGGTACGTGTATCACAAGGTAGCAACCGGAATAAGATTTTAATGTAGTGACACAACAATCAAGTTCATCAATTATGAAGGAAATTGATTAGAATGATGATTACCTAATTTAGTTCAAACATTTAAAAAAAAACTTCATGCAATAGTACAGGTGTAGTGAGAAATTACTTGCCTTCGGAAACGTTCGTAAACACATGCTGTTTCAGGCAGTGTCACCGAGTCTGACTGAAGTAGCATGACAGCTATTACTGTCAGTCTCAGTGAGATAGACTGAAACAGCATGACGTTGACGAACGTTTCCGAAGGCAAGTAATTTCTCACTACATCTGTAATTTAATAAATCTTGCAATTAAAGTATATTTACAGTTCATGAACACCTACCTACTGAACTTACCTCAAAGAACAGATTACTGGTAGCGCTATAACTACAGCACATTAGGATACAAGTGCGAAAAAAATAAGTTCCAAACGAGTAACGATAATCGACACGAGTTACGAGTTTTTTTTAATTCAGGACTTTTAAATCTATATCCTAGCCTACTACTACTACCTAATCTTACCCTGTAATGTAATACCTAGAAACCAATTTTGAAATAACGTCAATTAGCGGCTCATGTCCTAACCACATTTGGATTTTTGTTTTCTTGTCATATTTTAGACCTCCCTCTATAGCATCAGTACAAAAAAATAACTATGAAGTCATCTGTCGCCTCAAACCTAACTGATAAGTGATAATCATGCTTAGTAATATAATCAGCCCTTTATTTTTTTGCTCCTATGTATCACACGGCCCACTTTGTTGTATAGAAAGGCTTGTGGTGGTAGGTAAATATAGATGCACTCTTCTACGTTCTATGCAATCACGGAGACAACAAACCGATGGTATAAGACATAATATATTATTACAACTTGTACTAGGTATAATATTCTAAAACTTACCAATACCAGAAAAAAAACTACATAATTATAATGTACAAATGTTAAGTACTTATTCATATTTATATTTTTTCGGAAAGGAGAGTTTTTCATTACTACCTTCGGACCTAAGGGACGAAACATGAAAACATTTATATACAAGAAGAAATAAAAACAACTTCTCGCAATCCAAATTTAAGTAGTTTGGTTTTGGTGCTGCTGTTTGACAGTTATAATATTGTTTAAGGGTCGGATTCCCGATTTTGTCGTTTTAGACCTATATTTTCGAACAAAGAATTTGTTGAGTAAATATTACTCTACAAACATATTTTTTACATGAACTTATTCAGAAAGAACCCATGCAGAGGCTCCAATTGATATTATATTTTATGTTTACATGGATTTCCTAGAAATCGGCTCTAAATGTACCGAAAAATCAAAAAATTGCATATTTTTCGAACACGAAGCAATGCATATTTTTCTTTAACAGGCATAAAATTATCATGTTAATTTAAACGCCAGATAACTGAATTAGTGCATCAGGGCATATTCATATTTTTCCTCATAAAGACAACGAAGAAATTTAATCCTTAATTTAAAATTGCGTATATTCTCCATACAAATGGCGACACGAGTCAAAATTCTCCTTTGACTCAGATGGCGCGAGCGCCTCCTCGAGGTCGGACGCACGCCAAATCGCTCCCGTTGACAGCTCTTTTTGACATTCAAAATGACATAAAATCATATACATATACGTCAAGGGATGCCAGTACTCAAAGTGTCTTCAAATAAGTAGGGAAAATCAATACGAAGAAATTCGTTCGAACTCCCTCATTTATTTAAGTTTTTTGTTATTTTTATGACCGAATACAAGAAAACTATAACAACTGATTCTAAATAAAACTCAATACTACCGAACACGTATAAGTTACATTCGCAGAAACGATTAAAAATGAAAGAAGTTTACGGATACGATTTGGTGTAATGGAGTTTATTTTCTATACTCTGGCAACAGATTACATCATTTGAAAACACATGTGTGACGGCTAGAAGTCAAAACGATAGGATGTCAATTTAGTTATGATAATAATAAGAAAGATAGAATATGTTTGTTAATATAATTATAGTAATAGGTATATTAAAAGTGATACGAGTCTTTAATGAATGGTTGATTTGTGGAATAAAATCTCTACTCACCGCCACCGCGATTTCTGCGGCCGTAAGACTTTGTAAGAAAGTATGTATATATCTTCTCAGTACATTCAATATTGAAACAAATCCTCGCGAACTACAAAGTACATAAACTTTAAGCTCAGCTTTCCATTGTCAAACTGTAGCCGCACCATGATCCTACCGCATTAACACAAAAAGAACTGCCGAGGTATGGCGCCTTTCAGCCAGAAGTCTGCACTCGCAATACTTCCCTGCGGCAGCTTCGGCACGAGCTGAGCTACACATAAATAAGTTCGGAAACGTAACTTATTGATTTTTCGTTTGAAACTAGAATGATTTACATATTATACTTATATTCTCTTTCCAGGGGGCTTATGATGGTCCCGTTTTATCTATTTATCGTGCTATGCCTCACTTACGCACTTACATACTTGTTAGAACCTGACGGCAATAACGACAAAAGATTAAAGACGGTACCATCATAAGCCTACAGAAATGGCACAAAAGGTACCTACCCACTAGTTATTTAGCCGTGTTTCCCTGTAAATTGCAATACATTCCTAGTTATTTATTTGTATTTTCTATATTCTTGTTATTATACGATTTCAATACATTTGTCACCATCCCAACTCCTCCTGCGGGTGTCGTAAGAGTCGACTAAGGGATTGAAGTGTCACTGACCACTATTTGATAAAATATTGATGGTGGGCAGCAGCATCATCATAGTGGACACATTACTGCGATCGCCAATCCGCTTGCCCAGTGTGGCGATTATGGGCATTTACCTCCTAATGCGTTTATAGGTACGCATAGTTGCCTACGTCCAGCAGTGGACTATCATAGTCTGATGATGATGATGATACGATTTGAATATTAGGTATGCATAAATTTATGACCACAGCTGGATACAATTTTTTCACTTTCATATCGTATATCTGCTAGCATACAAGTAAATCGTCGTCTAATAGCCAAAACTCACACTCCTCTTAGCAACCTCGTATGTCAGTATTGAATCAGATCGTAACTGAGATACGAGCTTTATTTCGAGTACGTATTTGTTATTTTAGTTAGTTTTGTTTGTCAAATGGAGAAATATTTGTATGGTATTAATATGTATCCGTGGAATGGAGTGAGCTTAATGTAGTGTTTGTAAATATTATTTTTGGAAAGTTTAGTAAAAACGCTTATATTTATATACGATAATATAAAACTATTCACCTATTTGCAAATTTTCAAATCCGGCCGCCCTATAGGTACAATTCATGTACAATTACGACCGCCGTTCGGTTGCTAGGCGACGAAAAAAAATAACAGAGACGTCATTGGGGTATCAAATAAAATAATTATAACGTAGGACTGACTGAGACAATTTCTCTCATCTGCTCAGATGTTTCTTTTGGTAGATCAACGTTTGACATATTACTGATTGTTTCAGAGTCTATATTAAGCAGGACGTAAAAAGTGGGCAAGGAATAAATAGGTAATAGTTATATCGAAATTCCTCCGCGCGCCTCGCAAAGTTGCTGATGTATCTGCAATGTTGGCTATAATGTACCCTGATATGGATGGATGGTTACGTGAAACGTAAGTAAGATTTACATTTTTTTATAGTATACGAGTAAGTAAGTAGTATTTACTGATACATAGTTTGTGTACACAAATACCGTGTGGTGACGGAAGTAAGAATACATTTATCACCATATTTAATACAGTGTGTCCTTAGCCATTGGACAAAGCCGAAACGTATACAATATACATACATATATGCGCTAGGGTATTTAAAACCGATATACGCACTATCGTAACAATTGATGTAGGTAGCCGTTACCTACAAATAAATTAAGAAAATTTGGATAGACTTTAAAAGCTTATCAATTCATTTTTGACCGACTTCAATAAAAGGAGGAGGTTCTTAATTCGACTGTTTTTTTTTTGTTGTATGTATGTTACCTGATATCTCAGAGAATTGTGAACCGATTCTAAAATTTATTTTTGTGATGAACGTGTATATCCCCGAGATGGTTCCATTGGCCCCAAGTTGGGGTCTTATAGGTATGGCGCTTTTGGTAATTTTTATTAATTTACAAGAATTTGCATCCAGAAAGTAGGATTTGAGGAAACCTATGATGAAAACAAATCGGGGATCTGGGAGAAATCGGTTTTTTTTTAATTTTTAATTTGGTGATTGTTATGGTTCCGTACCACAATGAAAAAACGAAACTCTTACAGGATTACTTTCTTGTCCGTCTGTCTGTCAAGAGGTATCCTGCCTTTTCGTAGAATTTCAGTTTGCCAAATATCACTTGCCAACCAACTTTTTGCAAATGATTCACTTGGCATACCAACATTTACTAAATTATTATTTGCAAAAATGTTTGCAAATGAATGCAAACATTTCTTGTAAATGAATGCATTTGGGTGAATTTCTTTCTGTAAACTAGGTTAGGTTAGGTTGGAGTTGGAACATGATAGTATGCGAAAGACACTTCTGCGTAACGTTAGTTTGCCATGTGATGATTCTGACAAATGAAACTATGGGAACAATAGTTTGGGAAGTAATAATATGCCATAAAATTTTCGGCCACACATTAGTAAATCCTGTCAAGACCATTTACCTCTGGAATGCGTGAACGTATCGAGTTTAAATTTAAATGATATACTAAGGTCTTACCGTCCCTTGAGGCTGTGAAAAAATCAGAATTGTCAATGAAAAAAAAATCACAAAGAACGATATAACAGTTAGTTCCAATTAAGAGTGATTCCCGATTGTTCCATAGAACAATGACGTCATACAATTAAATTATATGTTAATTTTTAATTGTTATAGAATTACCAAGTATCATTTGTTCCAAACCTGTAATAATATGAAAAAAACTGATATGGCAGTATTGTAAGATTGTTCTAGAGAACAAAATGGCAAACATGATATTTTAAATTGTTCCATGGAGCTGACACAATTAAATAGCAAATAAAATGACTGTGCCTTTACAAATTAGAGATTAATATGTGTATGCAAACTATTTCTTATCTTGGTTTCCGTAGTGGCAGTTCATAGTAAACTAATCTTGATTTTCTTATGCATTTCGTTGGCAAGCCTTTGGTAAGATTTTGGTGTGACGATTTGATGCCTAAATCCAGTAAGTATATACAAAACTACGTGGCATAAATTCGCACGTTATCAACTAAACTGTAAAAACAGGACCCTAAAGTAGGTACCCTACTAAGACTTCACTGTCTGTCTGTCCGTCTGTATTATTTGCAAAGTATTGACTAAAACTTAGTACCTGTACCTACCACAACTAGGTACCACTCATGTAGTTTTATGGGACAACTGGGAAATGTAATTACATTTTTTTCCATAATGGAACAAAGTGAAAAAGAAAAGTTTTATGTTGTACTAGGTAGTACTGCACTGCAAGTAAACCAGAATAATGAGCTAGTATGTAATTATGTGGAACAAAATGAGAAGAAATATACTGCTTTGTACCATGACGTCACTGTTCTATGGAACAAATGGGAATCACTTCCAATTAGTAACGTACCAAGCAGCCCGTTCAATTTAACGGAAATACAAAATAAAACACGGTGTAGACTCGATGACTAAACAAGAAAGGCATATTTGGCGTTTTTCTAAATTCGCTCACTAAGGGGTGAAAAAGAAGTTGAAAGTTTGTATGAGGTATGAATATTTTTCAGGTTGCAGACTTGAAACTTTGTTTATAGACTCTTTGATACTATAAAATAATAGTGTGTTCGGCGTTTTATAAGTTAATTGATACGTAACAAGAAAAGCATATTTGGCAGTTTTCAAAATTGACCCCCAAGGGGTTAAAAAGAAGTTGAAAGTTTATTTAAGATAAAACGGTTTTGTGATTTATCATCCTATCATCCATTTTACTTCAAAACGTGATATTTCCTTACTTAGGGAAGTGGAACTGCCGATGAAGGCCAGAACGGAACTCCGGAACTCTTTGGTGTTTTGTATGTATGTAACTGGTTATGCATTTTAAGCAATGAAGATGGTCGTATAAGTTATTGTAAAATACCAGTTCTGATGGGGTATTTCCTTAGGAACTGAGGGAACTGGTCAAACCTTAGGATTGTGTATTATCATTTACAAATCAAGCATTTTCATTTATGCGTTGTAATGTATGTGGAACTGCCGATAAAGACCAGAACGGAACTCCTTAACGACACGTGTTTCACTTTTGGCAGATATTTCTGATTGATTGCGTAAGTTATGTTAGTTATGGAGCGATGGCGGTCATGCAAGTTTTTGACAAAGATCAGTTTAGATGGTAGGTCAAGTTAAGGAATTAAGGGAACTGATTAATGTAGAGTATTTATGTAAGCTACTCTGTAAAAGAGGTTTCATACTATTGTACCTTATAGTTTCGCTCTGTCCGTCTGTCTGTCCGCAACATAGCCCAGTGGCCATTAATATTAGAAATCTGCAATTTGGTACAGATATACAATATACATATTAATCATGCCGACAAAGTGGTAGAAAAAATTAGAAAAAAAAATTTTTTTTGGGTACTTCCCCAACTCGTGAAGTGTGAATGATTTTTTTTATTTGCTGTAATCCTATAGTGTGAAATATCGTTGAATAGGTCTTTGAAAAAGTAATAAGGGTCTTCAACCAAAATATTTTTCTAAAGTCAATCTTTTCGGAGATATCCGAAGAACTACGGAACCCAAGCATGGTCCGAAATGCTATTGGCTGGTGTTATACGGCTAATGCTATTGATATGAAGACGTCTTTTGAAATAAATAAGCTACTCTTTAAAAGAGGTTTCATACTATTCTAACTTCTTAGGGTTCCGTAATATACTTGGAACCCCTTATAGTTGCGCTCTGTCCGTCTGTCCATCTGTCTGTCCACAGCATAGCTCAGTGGCCATTAATATTAGAAATCTGCAATTTGGTACAGATATACATATTAGTCATACCATGGTAGTGGTAGAAAACATTTTAAAAAACATTTTTTTGGGTATTTCCTCGACTGGTGAAGTGTGAATGTTTTTTTTTATTTGCTGTAACCCAATAGTGTGGATTATCGTTGAATAGGTTTTTTGAAAAAAAAAATAATGGTCTTCAACCAAAGTATTATTCTAAGGTCAATCTTTTCGGAGATATCCGAAAAACTACGGAACCCAAGTATGGCCCGACATGCTATTGTCTGGTGTTTTATTACCTCAGGGGCTGCTAATGCTATTGATATGATGACGTCTTTTTAAATAAATAAGCTACTCTTTAAAAGAGGTTTCATACTATTCTAACTTCTTAGGGTTTCGTAGTAAACTAGGAACCCTTATAGTTTCGCTCTCTCCGTCTGTCCGTCTGTCTGTCCGCAGCATATCTCAGTGGCCATTTATATTAGAAATCTGCAATTTGGTACAGATATACATATTAATCATGCCGTGGTAGTGGTAGAAAAAATTAGAAAAAACATTTTTATGGGGTACCTCCCCAACTGGTGAAGTGTGAATGATTTTTTTATTTGCTGTAATCCTATAGTGTGAAATATCGTTGAATAGGTCTTTGAAAAAGTAATAAGGGACTTCAACCAAAATATTTTTCTAAAGACAATCTTTTCGGAGATATCCGAAGAACTACGGAGCCCAAGCATGGCCCGACATGCTATTGTCTGGTGTTTTATTACCTCAGGGGCTGCTAATGCTATTGATATGATGACGTCTTTTTAAATAAATAAGCTACTCTTTGAAAGAGGTTTCATACTATTCTAACTTCTTAGGGTTTCGTAGTAAACTAGGAACCTTTATAGTTTCGCTCTGTCCGTCTGTCTGTCTGCAGCATAGCTCAGTGGCCATTAATATTAGAAATCTGCAATTTGGTACAGATATACATATTAATCATGCCGACAAAGTGGTAGAAAAAATTAGAAAATATTTTTTTTTTGTTTAGGTACCTCCCTAACTGGTGAAGTGTGAATGATTTTTTATTTGCTGTAGTCCCATAGTGTGGAATATCGTTGAATAGGTCTTTGAAAAAAATAAGGGTCTCGAAACAAAGTTTTTTCTAAAGTCAATATTTTCATAGACATCCGCAAAACTACGGAACCCTATCATGGCCCGACATGTTTTTGGCCGGTTTTTTATTACCTTCGGGGCTGCTAATATACCTACAGGTTGATATAAAGTGAAAAAAAGGAATTTTCTTGTAGCGGCTACGTCACTGGTTTCTAATACCCTAAGAGCCCGGCCACATGACCACGGTGCGGCGTCGTAAACATAAAACGGCGCCGCGTCGGGGTATTGCACGTTATCGCACCGTGCGAAAAACGTTGCGGTACCGTGTTGAGTATCTACTCAAACGACAAAAGACAAAACTTGGATGCATCTGCATCCAAGTTTTGTCTTTTCTTTGCTCGTGTTGTTTTCAAACCCTGGAAAAATGACTTGGCGGACCTCCTTCCACGCTCTAGTTTTTAAAAACGTATCTTTGTAATCGTCAATTGTTTTGTCGCAGAGGACTGAACGTTCTTCTACCAAAGAAATCAACATATCGGCATCTATATCCTCAACCATCTTTGAAAAAAGTGTATTTACTAGTGATCGTTATCAACGTGCACTTTCCGTGGCACTACGGTTGACAGAAAAAGTAACAAATATGAAAATGCTATTTTGTGCTATCGACACATACAAACTTTATCCTACTTTATTAAAGAAAAATTTTAATGTCATTAATTTATGACCAGAGATCGAATTTCAATCGAATTTAATCAAAATGAATATTCTAGTAACTATTTCAAGTGGAGTAAGATCAGTGTTATACAGGGTGGGAATGAGTGTTCGGACAGACTTTACCAATACATTTTTGATTTCAAAAGAAGTAAAAAATATTATGAGACATATGTCATTTTCGGACAAAAAAGTTTGTTTTTTTAATTCTTATTTGTGATTTTTTTCTTTTTTTTTTATACCAATTTAATAATAAATTGTAAGGAAAAAAATTTAATTTCGGTGTAGGTAATTATTTATTATAATTAAAATGACTATAATTTCTGAAATTTTAATAATCTATGGGTAAGGCCGCGGATTTTGACGAATTCGGAGCTTAAAATTTGTCTTGCTCATAAAACAAAACTGACAACATCTAGAGAACTCCGATCAATTTTAAAATATTCCCCTATGCTCAGTTACATGTAATCAATTGAAATAGCTAATTTAGCTCTTTATTTAAAATTAATAAATAAATATTTCTGCCAAAAACGTAACATAAGTCGAGTCATTTTTTCGACTACGAGTACTTAAAACCTTTTTTTTTCATATTATTAGACTTGTCAGCATTAAATGTTTGATTTTAAACCAAATTAGAATGATAAACGATTGCTTCGTTCATTAAGGACTTATGATATGTGAACAATTTTACTGTTTTCTTTCCCTTTACTTTTTGGGTCACCAATTCCAAACTTACGTTACGATACTTTCGTAACGCTTTTTTAAGGTCATATTTAAGCCAATGTTGGTAGAAATTTGTTTATCGACACTAGGAACTCTTATTCTAGTAGGGCAACACCCATAGGCACACTCACTCCCATTAATTCGTTAACAAATGGTTGTCACAGTGCACGCGGCGAAAGTTTTAGCAAAAAACGTCTAAAGTGGTAGTGTGATTTTTACGGTAAGTAGTGATTATTATTAAACGGCTGTTTTTTCATACGAAAGGGTTTAGTTTCAAACGTCAGTAGCATGTATTATTATGTTCAGATTGCAATTATTTACCAAGATAATCAACCTTTTTTCAAATATACCTACGTTACACTTATGTTACGAATACGTTACATTTTTACAAAACGTAACGTATTTTTTATGTTACGTAACGAAAATATGTGGTAAAGGGAAGTGCACACAGAAATTTACTGATTTCAATGAGTTTTATTAGATTTTGAATGACAGCATACTGTAACAAGTGTTTGCGAAACAAATCAAATTATTTTGTTATTTAAATACAGTATAATTTATTAACGCGTTTAATAGTGTTAATTAATAACAGTTCAATTTCCATTTAAGCATTTATGGTGATTTATTTAGTTCCAAAGATTATGGCATTAAAACATTTATAAATACTGTTAATTTAAGTAATTACTAAGTATGAGAAATTACATTATATGGGTTGATTTGATTATTATATCTGATTAAAACAACTATTTTTAGGGCGCCCTCTAGAAAGGTGGGCGGACGAGCTCGTAATGTACTCCAACAACGACTGGATAAAACTTGCACAAGACAGGAAAAAATGGAGAGAAATGGAGGAGGCCTATACTCGTCGAGAGGTCTTTAATACTAGCCAGAAATAATAACAAACTTAAAATTTATTTATTATTGTAATTTTAAACGTGCATTCTGTTAAATATTATTTTCCTATAATTTTATTAGCATTATTTAAATTAAGAATGAATTGTATATTTTACATTAATTTGCATGTATTAAGAATAAGAATAATGTATTTATATAAGAGTAATGTATTATGTATTAAAGAATAAAAAGGCTTAAATAAATAAATAAATAAGAACATCTATTTAGTGATAAAAATATGTTTTTTTACGACCTTTATTTAATCAGAGTTCATACCAGTATGAGCTGAGCTTTATAGTAACTTTCGTTGCGTTTTATGGTAACGTAACGTATTTTTTTTATGTTATGTCTGTGTCACATTCGTCAAAATCCGCGGCCTTACCCCTATAAAATACCTGTGTATTTCATTTTTCTGTCAACCATATTTTGCCACCAATACCGCAGTTGCCGCACGTTGATAACGATCACTGGTGTTTACTAACTGAGTAAACTGAGAAAGAAACTTGGTGCTAAAAGGATTGTGACGTTCCTTTCAGAAATTATAGTCATTTTAATTATAATAAATAATAATTACCTACACCGATTTTAATCATTTATTCAAATTACACTGATTAAACCAGTAAACGACTAAAATGTATCAAACAGATTTGGCTGTCAAACGTTCACGTCAAATTGAAAAATCCATTATACAGGATGGTTAGTGAGTAACCCGACAAACTGGAAAGGTGTATTCCTGACCACATTTTGAGACTATAATGTCATATGAACTTGTCTGGAGTCAGCTTAATTTAAGAGATAATGACTTTTTTCTTAATTAAAGAGATTTTAGAGAAAAAACTATTTTCATAATAAGTCACTGACAAATGCCTGCACGATTAAAATTCTTACGCTAATAGTTTTTATCTTGACATACTTACTGACGAAAGTTAGAGAAAATGACAAAAAGTATCAGAAAATTTTAACCTAAGAAAAAAATATATATTTAAAATAAATTCTTTCCTTACAATTTATTATTAATCATGTATAAAAAAATTAAAAAAATCACAAAAAAAATTTAAAAATCAAACTTTTTTTGTCCGAAAATGACATAATATATGTTTCATAACATTTTTGACTTCTTTCGACATCAAAAATGCATTGGTAAAGTCTGTCCGTATACTCATTTCCACCCTGTACTCCACTTGAAATAGTTACTAGAATATTCATTTTGATTAAAATAAAGACTTTGTAAAATGTCATTTATAGTACTGTTATATGTCATAAATTAATGACATTAATTTTTTTCTTTAATAAAGTAGGATAAAGTTTGTATGTGTCCGAAGGAGAGTACTATTTTTTTGTGGGTACGTACGAGTTATAGAACAAAATAGCATTTTCATATTTGTTACTTTTTCTGTCAATCATAGCCATTGCCACGGAAAGTGCACGTTGATAACGATCACTAATAATTACACTTTTTTCAAAGATGGTTGAGGATATATAGATGCCGATTTGTTGATTTCTTTGGTAGAAGTACGTTCAGTCCTCTGGGACAAAACAATTGACGATTACGAAGATACATTTTGAAAAACTAGTGCGTGGAAGGAGGTCTGCCAAGTCATTTTCCACGGTTTGAAAACAACACATGCAAAGAAAAGACAAAACTTGGATGCATCTACTCAACACGGCACCGCAACGTTAATCTGCAGGCGCCGGTGCGCGGCGCGACAACGTGTGTTTGCCCGATGCAGCACCGTTAAACTACACGACGCCGCGTCGTATTTTCGCACGGCGCGATAACGTGGATTTGCCCGGTGCAGCACCGTTAAACTGCACGACGCCGCGTCGTATTTTCGCACGGTGCGATAACGTGCAATACCCCTACGCCGCGCCGTTTTACGTTTACGACGCCGCACCGTGGTCATGTGGCCGGGCCCTAACTGATATGTCATTTTGGCTTTGTGCAATGGCTATGACACTCTGAATAACATCCATTTCTGTGAATATTAAGTTCTAAAGATGTGATCCACACAGGATTGATGAGATACCTCAAATACGAGTATATAAATATGCAAGTATATTTATATCTTTTTTATTAACCCATGATTAATTTTCAATCAAAAAGTAAAAAGTAAGACTACTGATAAAGACTACGAAGCTTGTTAGCGGCACCTATTTACGATTGGCCATTTGTGCAATTTGTTATGAATGTTATGAATAACCCTCTGCCGCTGATGTGACGTCTAGTAGATACCAGTGCATTGCAATGTCGCCGTTACAATGTGGATAACAAGATTTAATCTTATCACGTCACCAGACCAGTGGCAGTCGTCGTCGTCAGTGGCAGAAGGGTAACGAAGGCTGTCATGAACTGCTCCTTGGTGAACCGAGGGAATTACTGTTACAGAAACAGGATCGATTTTTTTTCAAGCCTGTAGGAGTATCCATCTGCTGGGCAAAGGCCTCTCCCTCAGATCTCCACAGCTCCCGATTCGGTGCCAACTTTGGCCAATTGTTGTCGAAGGCGTCCAGGTCGTCCCGCCATCTCCGCCTGGGCCTGCCTCGTCCCCGCCTAGTTTGTGGCATCCACTTGCTGGCTGTAATAGCCACCTTTCTGGATGCATGCGGTAGACGGTAGACGTGGCCGGCCCAATCCCACTTTAGCCTGGCAGACTTTCATTTGGACTTATGACTTTAGGTGAGTGACCATGTTTGAGCATCGTAGGTTAGGACGGGCAGGTTACACATGTCGACTTTGCGCTTCAGTGACATTGGAAGGTCGCCCTTCATTAGCTCTGTCATGGACCAGTAGCTCTTCCCGGCATTTTGAATACGGCGTTCAACTTCCTTGTCCTGCCTGTTGCTGAAAGAGACTAGCTGGCCCAAGTAGATATACTCATCGACATAATGTATCGTCTGCCCGTCTACTTCGACCCTACATTTTGTGCTGTTAATCATCACCCGAGTCTTTGTGCGATTCATATGAACTTGACGGTGTTTTTATGCGATTTTGTTACGCGTTTTTTTTGTTCATTACCATCACCACTTTATTTACCGTTTTATAAAAGCAAACTAGACTATTGTGCCAGAATAGCAGACAAACATGCGTCTGCTACAAGATAATCGAAAATGACTCCACTATTTATATGCAGTTCGTCAATAATTTGGGTTCGGTAATGACTTGGTTGTTGCGACTGAATAATCGCATAGAACTACCCTTGAAAGCTTGCGTTGCTCAGGTCTTGGAACATTAACTGGATCGATTGGCATCAAATTTTTTTGTCAAATATGACAATTTTTTCGCACTTATCTATTGTATACGCACATACAGAGTGGAAATTCTTTTCACGTTTCTATTCAAGATCAACAAAATTCTACTTAGATTTTTCTCTACTCTTATAGTATGTTAAAAAAACACGGAAGATGAACTAAAAAAAATGTATTTGGTCTTTGGCGGAATTATTATGACCACAGCCAGATCTCCTACTCCTACAGATTGAGAGTAAATCGTCTGTGACAGACGATGACGAATCTATAAGGTTTCCGTTCTTGTCATTTTGGCTATGGTGACTTTAAAACGCCCTATTATTTTTTTAATGAATTATAGAGTTAATGGACGATTTATTGTTTTAGAGTAAGCGATACTACTAATGAAACACAGTCAACGAGTCTACCCCATTAAAAGAGGCAAACCTAGGCAACGGAATTCCTCTGGCTAATGAAACCGCCTCAGACAATGTGTAAGGACACAGCTTTCTGCTAGTCATCGATTTCTAAGAATCAACCGAACAAAACTACAATAAGGTGTAATACTCATACAGTATATTATGATCATCCTCCAACTCCTCATCAAACCCGCACTATTACACCTTATAGTAGTTTTGTCACCAAAGGCCTACTAAACTTCAGCTCAATTGGCCCTTTCAATTCTTCATCAGGTCAGGTTCATCTATTGTATTGTTATCGAAGTCAAGTAAGCATACTTCTCCTCTCACTACAATCGGCCCACCAAAATCTGGTTCAATTAATCGTTGCAATATTTGTAAGCATACGTATGTACAGTCACCACACGGGATTGTTGAGCCACTTGCCACTGTTCGCAACTTGGTCGAATAATACAAATCGAGTTCCGAACTCTTATGAGGTTGGTATCACGCCTTCGGCCGAACTCTGCTGACCAATGGGGCGGTCGTTGCTACGGTTAGCCAATGACCGCTCGCGTATTCTTCAGAAGGTGACATTACCATGGTTACGTAATAACAAAAATGTTCGCTATTTTTCCGGAAGCTGACGTTACTATAGTTACGTTATAACATCCGCTTTAGACCTGGAGACAGTGGAGACGTCAATCTAACTTCAGAGCCCTGATGGTAATTTCGTTCACTTTCCTTTTAACGGCTGTCACTGACAGGTATTTTTCAAAGTTAGAATTTCAGTCAGAAACTATCAAGTTTCTATTATACATTTTTATGGCTACTGACAGATTATAGGATTATGGTTAGATTGTCAAAGGTTACCTACCATATTTCTACAAAGGTTACATTACATAAGTTTTCAACTAACGTCAACTGAGCTGTAACGAATGATAATAAAGACAGCAATAGCATTTGTCTCTGACAATGAAAAAAATAATTTAAACATTGCTCGATAACATACCTATTTGTATAAATATGAATGGAAAAAATATCTCGCCTATTAATATCAGATAAATCATGGCTCCCGATTTGAAGCAAATACGAATAAATTACTAAACGGTTTTAGACAAATAAAAAATAAATAAATAAATATCTTAGGACATCTTACACAAATCAACCTAGTCCCACGGTAAGCTCAATTAAGGCTTGTGATGTGGGTACTAGGCGACGATATATATAATAGACAGATACATATAGCTACATATATACATAGACATCCATGACCAAGGAACAAATATTTGTGATAAATAAATGAAGAACTGTCGTTATCCAGTTTCCTCTAGGAACAACGACATCTAGCGTCTAATAATGGCCGATGGCTAATCCTTAATTCTCGTAAACGAAGAAATTTTATTATTTCAACTAGTTTTGACACACTGAAATTTTGACGCAACAAAAATTCGTATTTGACTGACATATCATCGGGGAACATCGGTCATGTCGCGATCGTGCCTACTAACGAAAAATACCGAACCCATAATATTACACGACCAAATTGCATCCATTGCCAAGTGGCTCAACATTCCCATGTGGTGACTGTACATAACGTAGGCACAGCTACAAAAGTCGGTATGTGATTTTTTTTGATTTTTGGATTTTAACGCCATTTTGAACCTTTCTAGAAGACTATCTATAATAGTTCAGGATTTATGAATTTTATCATCATATCATCATCATCAGCCTATGATAGTCTACTGCTGGACTTAGGCCTCTCCTTTTAATTACGCGTGTGGACGCATTAGGAGGCAAATGCCTATAATCGCCACGCTGGGCAAGCGGATTGGCGATCGCAGTAATGTTTCCACTATGATGACGCTGCTGCCCATCATCAATCTTTTGTCAAATAATGGTCAGTGACACTTCAATCCCTTAGTCGACTCTTACGACACCCGCAGGAGGAGTTGGGGTGGTGACAAATGTATTCTTACTGCCGTCACCACACGGCCAATGAATTTTAGCTATGTGATATCATACATAAGCGGGTTCGATTCCCGGTTTAACCATGAAATAATTCAAAATGCAATTCAACTTGTTTTTGTAAATCGAAATAATGTCTTCTTTCAGTAAGATGTTCCTTTACAATAATTAAGGTATTTTTTCTCCGACGTCGCGATATTTTTTTTCCATACAATTGCTTTAAAAAAAAAAGTTAATGCTGTTTTATTCAGTTTTAAACATAAAAGGAATCGTCTTTCAGTAAAATATGCTATCTATGATATTTAAGGTACTTTCCCTCCATGTGGCATCGCCGTGGGACGCCCTGTATAATAGATCAGTACATACGAGTACAGGCTGATTGCGAGCATCGCGAGTTGCGACATATTTTAATGTTGTATTCCTAGCCATATTTAGAGTCTTTAATGTTATATGAAATTTCCTGGATTCGGCTTGGATTAGAGATAATCAACCTTTTTTCGAATAAGTTCGAGTTGTGATAATACTGATAATAAATACTCAAATATTTAATGCCCTCGCTGGGATTTGAACCCGGATCCTCCAGCATCGTAAGCACATTCACTACTAAGTACCTAGGCTACGGAGAAGGCTGACTAATAATATAACTTATCTAACTTTTTTATTATAGGAACCAGGAGTTGCCAGAGGAAGAGCATGAATTTATAATAGAGAAAGGTACTAGTCATGTAAATAGTCCAATTACAGGGCGACGGATAATTAATGTACAACATTTACTGGATCAATTAGCTGAGATCAATGATCATGGCCCATAATTTGGATGTATTTTTTCTTATATGAAAATTAAATCTCAAAAATGAAAGGGACTGCACTCGAAATAGTCCATTATATTACGGAAAAAAGTTCACATTCGGATACCAGCACCAAATTTTAGTATGTTGTTAAATATGTCATTCTGTATCCAAAACTGCCGGGAGACACTCTCTCAAAGGTCAAGGTCACCAGTAATGACGTCATCAAAATGCCTAGTGCCTAATTTCAAAAAGCGCTTATTTGTTCCTCAACCGCCCAACGTACACCATTGTGTGTGGTATCAATTGAAAGGTTATTAAATATGCTCTAACTTTGTCTTTTTGTGTTATAGCGAACATCTAAAAATAAAAAAATATCGTTGAAAGAATAAAAATATTTTTTTACTCTTTTCGTACAATGTACATTTCATCAGGAAACAAGCGGTATTAGAAAAAAATATTGACGTACATAAATGTAGCCAAACTATTATCCTAAAATAAACAGTTTAAATCATCGAAATCGGTTGAAAATAAACAAAGTTATGTCATTTTCTATATTCCGTGGCAAACGCCATACACCTGCCATCCGCCCACCCGCCAGTTCGAAAATGTAAATTGCACCCAAACTATGCGATTGATTTATACTGATAAGATCGTTAGCTTGTTTGAAGAGACTTTGCCTGTAAGTTTGATTAATTTCTTATGCGGTCCGTTCATTGCTGATATGTCTCTGATTGCTTCTCATCGCATGTTATGTTTCGGCTGGAATCGAGCGGGCTGTCGAGTATCTGGTATGCTCTCATCCCTTTCCCGTTGCTGGAGCTGTAGGTTAATGTCACGGCTGCGTTACTCCATTATTTTCTTCTAGCCTCCTTGTATTTTTGCAGAACCGTAGAATATCTCTGGGCGACCCCAGGGAAGAACTCATGGACGTCGACACGTCCATGAGTTCTTTCTCCTGCAACCTATCCCTGCCAAACACATAATGCCGCTGCGTACATAATGCATTCTACCAGAACATGCTGACTAGTTTCGTCTCTCCCGTAATGTGGACAGGCTGCTTAATTACTTATTCCCATCACCTTAAGATGCCTGTTGAGGGTGTTGTTTCTCGAAATAATTCTGATCAACATCCTCAAGTCAATTTTTTCCAACTTCGTAAAGTATCGGGTACTCCTCACGTCATTTTAGCTTGCCTAGAAGTGGTTTCCTCTTTCCACTCTCTCTCCGCTTCTATTTCTTTCAGTTTACTGAATACTCTATCACATACATCGCATGCTATGATAGACAGGCGGAGACACGCTCAAGGACTGCGTTCGTCACTTATGTAATGTAAGGGTTAGATTCAAGATTGTAAAAATAAGCTAAGATGGTAAGGTCACGTCCTTCGCCGACCGGACAGTCATGTCGTGATAAACTATCTGTCCATGGCTACTGGAAAGAGGGAAAGAGGAAGACCGTCCACCACATGTCCAGAGAGACTACAAATTATATAACAATTAATTACAGCAAGGCGGAACTGAATAGCGGTAAAAACTTTATGTTCACATAATACCTTGTAAACTGTGTGGAAGCAATAAATGATTGAGTATTGAGTATTGAAAGCATCTCACCAACAAAAGATGCACTGAAAGTGACTCAACATCTAAAGCGGACTATTCTACAAACAAACGAAGATATGTACGAAGTGCCTTGCCTTATCCACAAGAAAATTGATCCCTGCGATTGGAACTGGAAAAAAGAAGAGAAAGTATTTGTCTATATTCCAGTTCCATTGTGGAAAACGATTCCTGATGCAAGTGCAAGTTGCAAAGAACTTGTGCCCTGTCCACGTTAGCGTATGCGTAAAAAACGTTTTAAATTGCACTCTTCTTTGTGTATGTGAAGGAACTTACTGCAGAATTTACTGTTCAGAATAAAACCTTGAAATATATATATACATAATATTCTTTCATTGATAGTTAGAAGTTATTATTATTAATTTGTTACCTTTTTTCTACCTTGATCTAAGTTACTATGTTTTTTCATTTGGTTTTTTCTTAAATTATGTATTTTATTTTAATAACAACAGTATTTTTAAAATAACTTGTATTTGTATAATTAATTGGCTTTTAGTTCATATCAGTATAAATCAATCGCATAGTTTGGGTGCAATTTACATTTTCGAACTGGCGGGCGGGCGGATGGCAGGTGTATGTTTGCCGCGTTTGCCGCGGAATATAGAAAATGACATAACTTTGTTTATTTTCAACTGATTTCGATGATTTAAACTGTTTATTTTAGGATAATAGTTTGGCTACATTTATGTACTTCAATATTTTTTTCTAATACCGCTTGTTTCCTGATGAAATGTATATTGTACGAAAAGAGTAAAAAAATATTTTTATTCTTTCAACGATATTTTTTTATTTTTAGATGTTCGCTATAACACAAAAAGACAAAGTTAGAGCATATTTAATAACCTTTCAATTGATACCACACACAATGGTGTACGTTGGGCGGTTGAGGAACAAATAAGCGCTTTTCGAAATTAGGCAGCAGCCATTTTGAGGATGACCGAGGGTGACCTTGACCTTTGAGAGGGTGTCTCCCGACAGTTTTGGATACAGAATGACATATTTATTAACATACTAAAATTTGGTGCTGGTATCCGAATGTGAACTTTTCCCATACATACGTGTCCGTAATATCATGGACTAAAATTCAATTTTCGGTGTGAAATGTGCAAGAGAAATTTAATGTCAGTTCTGATGAACGCTGCGATGATAGTATGGATGTAAACTATAAAAGCTGTTTCAGCTATGGGCTCATGCATAAATCATGTGAGGTTTTTTCGGCTACTTTTTGACGATGTAGAAAAATACACGAGAGGTCTCCTTGTACCCCCCCTCCCCTAACGTGATCTTTCGTGATGTTTTCTTGGACCCCCTCCCCCCCTATAGGAACTCGCATGATTTATGCACAAGCCCTATGATGTCTATGGGATCAGGATTTTCTCATTAGGTAGTGCTTACTTCTCAATTTAAAATGCCTGACCTTACTCATAAATTATATTTGGCAACTCAAAACACAGTTTGTGAGTGGTGAGAAAGAGTAGCAGCATATTGCATGGCCGATGCCGCAAAAAAAACAGACTGCAATATCTCAACGAAATGTTATTTTTTTAAGTAGGTAGTAACACTACGATGTACCTATATATTATATAAAGTTAAATATCCCATATACCACTGAAAAAATATCGAAGCTTACCAACGCCAGAGGTGGAATTTGAACCCAACGTCCTCAGCTTTCGTGGCTGATGCTTAAACCACTGGAGTGGCCGAGTGGTTTAGGCAACAGCCGCAAAACTAAGGACGAGGCTCCAAATCCCACCTCTGGCGTTGGTAAACTTCGATATTGTTTATTTAGTACCTAATGTACCTATATTATGACATCAAATATTTAAATTAGTGAATGTAATAATTTTTTAGGATCAATTTTTTTCATTTAACTGTAATTCTTCAATTTACAGTTGTAATTGTGTATAATAAATAATAAAAGTCTTAATGTTTTACCTATGTGCATTTTTATTTTTATAATTAATGCAATATAATTTAGTAAAATAAGCTCCCTAAAACCTGATAACTGCTGGTAAGTCACATAGTAATTATACAGATGTAATGCATAATTCCATTCATTTGGCTTTTCACGAAAACTACTTCACCAAACATTACACCGAAGCGAATTCTGTAAATGTCAAATTAGTATGGACTCGCAAATGTGCGTCGTTGGCACTGTGCATGTGCAATCGTTGGTGGACTCTTGTGCGTTTGACGCACACAGCAGTGGGAAAGTTGAATGTCTACGAAAAGCTGGTGGTAGTGAATACTTAGGGCCTATATTCAACAGTATCGTGTTCCGATCAGAAAAAATAGTTTTTTTTTAAATTATAGTGGACAACAAGTGGGCTTGCCTTACCAGTTGATCAAACAGGCATACTCTCGAACCAAGTCAATTTTGTTCTTCCACGGATTTTTTTCTCTTACTATTTCCTAATCAGAATACGATGCTGTACAGTCGCCATCTGATATAGCAGAGCGGCCAGGATACTCATAAATATCTGAGCAGGCCTCTATTGGCAAGCTCAGATATTTTTGAGTGCCGTGGTCGCTCAGATATATCTGATGGTGACTGTAACAAATTGATTAATCTGTATTGAAAATCCATTTTCAGTACAGATTTTTGCCGCACTAGTGCGAGAACTATTATATACCTATAAAAATATTTTTCCCCTCACTAGCTCGTAAAGCGCTCGTTTATCCTTTAATACGAGCGGGTAAAAACGCTTTTTACACACTTGTGAATAAAGTGATTTGACATTTCTCTAATTCCTATAGCCCCCTACTGCCTAGTATAAGTGGATCTGTATGACCGTAGTAAACATGCGCAATCGGAGCTCACATGTTAAATTGGTCGTTTCTCATGTGACTTTGTAAGCCATTGGCAATATTTAAATTCCATAAGTAACTCTATTCTACGATACGTTTCGACATTGAGTTTTCAATAGTTTCTTAAAGTTAATTTACATTTGGATGAGATTTGTAATCATATTTCCTCGCGATAGTGAGGGGAAAAAAGTTGTATTACACTTGGCGGCAAAGTTTGTTCAACTCTCGTGCCTTGAGACCTTCGCAATGCTCAAGATTCCAGTTTTTGAACCACTCGCTACGCTCGTGGCTCAATTTTGGAATCTTTAGCTAGCTCAGGTCTCAATATTGGCACGACAGTTAAACAACAACTTTGCCCCCTTGTATAATAAATAACTATTTCATCACACTTGCTGTCTAAGCGCGCCATTGCTTGCGCGCGTAGCGGGAGTAATAGAAAAGTGAAATTCCCTAGGGAGTAATAGAAATGTCAGTACGTAATTTAATAATATTATGTCTTAAAACTTATTTTTTGGTTGGCAAGTGTGATGAAAAACATTTTATGCATCACGGTCGGTAAGCGGAATACTAACTCGAGTCATAAAAGCCCTCCGCCTAATGGCGTCGGGCTTCTAACACTCTCGTTAGTAATTCCGTGCTTACCTCCCTTGATGCACAATGTACTATTACACGCATTGGTTGGGCTTGTAGCCCGATATATTAAATCTGTCTTTTGCATTGCATTGAGACGACTCGAAAAGACAAGGATAGTCTTATAAAATCTATCCCTCTCTGTCTTTTTTACCATCTAGTACTTTGACAAGTGTAATTATTCAAAAGAGGTAGTAATAAATTACAAACTCGGCCGCTTTCATTTAAAAAATCACCAAGGGTCAATGACCCCGCTCGGTAAAATGAGGTAGTGTGCGTGAAGTGCGCGTGTGTGCGAAATGGGGAAATTTGACAGACTCTCAAAAATTTCCCACATCTATCCGACCCTTAACGAAATTCACTTACTTTTAATGCAAAACTTTTACACTCTTAGTGCTTTCTCTGTAAGTTTTGTTTTCATTTATCGAGATTTCTAATAAAGCGTATTTGTATTGTAAAATTGTTTTTACCTAATTAGTGTCTAATCAATTTATGTTTCCGATCTATTATCACTACTCGTACAAATGGGTTACTACATAATGTAGGTACCTATACTAAGAATGAAGTTTCCCAACTCACATCCGTTTCAAATTGTGTTAGTAGGCATTGAATTAATGTTGTATAAATGAATCGTTAAAATTCGAACCGATTCTGGAAATAGAAAGCACACCAGAACCTTTACCACGAGTTCAAAGCTTTGCAGGAAAAGTAGTCGTTAAAGCAAAGAAACATTTTTTAGGGTTCCGTAGCCAAAATGGCAAAAACGGAACCCTTATAGATTCGTCATGTCCGTCTGTCCGTCTGTCACAGCTGATTTACTCGGAAACTATTAATGCTACAGTAATGAAACATTATTTTTACCAAATTTCTGTAGTGTTAATAGTTTCCGTGTTCAAAATGATTAGACAAAAAAGGCCGCGGCCCCGAGGTTCCGGCGACCCGCGGTGCCCTGGTTATGGTAGCGGCCAGGGTGCTAGCGGGCTCAGGGGTGCTAAGAATCTCCGGCAAAGATCCGGCTACCACCACCGACGACCCCTGGCCCTGGCAACTTATAACACACGTACACTGCGGACCAACGAAAAGTTAGTGGAACTGGAGGCAGGATTGAGCAAGTTGCGTTGGGACATTGTGGGAATGTCAGAAGTCCGAAGAGAGGGCGAGGACACGATAATCCTAAAGTGGCAACTTGCTCTATTTCCGGGAGGGCAACCAACAGTCCCAGGGAGGTGTCGGGTTCATCGTCCACAAGTCCCTCGTAAACAACGTGGTGAAGATCGAGAGTGTGTCGGCTAGGGTGGCGTACCTTATAATCAGAGTATCTGGGAGATACTCGCTGAAGGACATACAGGGGTATGCGCCGACTTCGACACACTCCGACGACGAGGTAGAGGCTATGTATGATGATATCTCAAAGGCCTTTTTTGTCTAATCATTTTGACATATTATGTGTTGTATCAACCGCTACAGGATTATGATACTATATTGTAAAGAAAATAATTGAGGTTGGGGCCCTCCATACATGTAACTGAGGGATAGATTTTTTTTAGATGTAGGTATATAAGCGTGTGGGGTATTAATAGAAAGGTCTTTAAAAATGATATAAAGGTTATAAATCACATTTTTATTTAAGCAAACCGTTTTCGAGAAAAATATGTCCCCCCTCTATTTTTTTATTATAAACTATAATATCATGTTATGCACAATGTAAACGCATAATAAACTCTATCAACGATTTTTAATTTGATGAGGTAGGTCGATTTAACTGTATTTTTAAAGATATATTGATAATGATACGGACGAATACTGCTTCACGCGCGAGTCCGACTCGCACTTGGCTGTTTTTTTAAGTAATTACTGACCATTAATTTACTGAGGACTGATGGGCAGCAGAATCACCATAGTTGACACACTAGTGTGATCGCCAATCCGCGTCTCCAGCCTCCAGCGTTGCGAATATGGGCATTTTGCTCCTAATGCGTCCATTGTCATAAGTAATAGCAACTATTTTACAGGTTTTTGAATTTGGTACAATTTAATTTTTTTTTTTGGGTTGTATATTAATTTTAAGAAATTCTGTGTTCAGATATACAACTCGCCATTTCCAGTTGCCCGATCGTTCTGAAGCTCCAAGAACTTATAAACATAATATCTTTAAAAAACCCCTACGACAAGATTGAATTTTGTAATTTTTCATAAATGTTGTCCTAAATCATTAAGTGGGTTCTAAGAATACTTTAAAATAAAACTATTTTGGACATAATCGGCCCAGCCGTTTTTGAATAACTACGGAACCCTACACTAAGCATGGCCTGACATGCTCTTGACCGGTTTTTTTTTATTAAACATACCTATTGTTTATGCATCAGCCCCGAAAGCTGAAGACATGGATTTAAATCCTACCGCCGACATTAATAAAATCGGTATTTTTTCTTCGGTATATAATAACATCTAATGTTTATAATTTAAATAAATTAAAAAAAAATTATAATAATTTACTAATACTTTGTTCAGAAGCCCGTGCCTACTCTTGCAATGACGCAATGGTAAGGGCAGCTAATTTAATGGTGTCGTTTACGTCAGAGGATCATTCTTTCATTTACGTCACAGGGTGGGGTGGTGACGAAATTTTATAACAAAACGCGATCGTTATACACCTAGTCCGGCTATTTGAAAACAAGTAATAATCGAAATCACTTGGATAGGTATATTAAAAACGTAAGCAATATTTTTTTCACACCTCATGCTCGTCAAAGCCGAATTATATGTCATATTAAACCTCACGAAAAGCAAGACATTATGTCCCTTGGCAAAAAGCGGGTTATAATAAGAAAAGAAAGCTGTCAGGTGTCTGTAATAACAGTATTTTTTGTTTTCAAATTTTGTAAACAACATTAATTATTATTTATTTTTACACATTTATTTCTTTTATATTGTCCATGACTTCAGAGAGATCAGTGCAATCATATTTTATTTCAATGAATAGGATAAAAGGTTTAAAGGTTTGGGTAGGAAATCCTAAGTGGTAGGAATCAAAATTATTTTGCACTTTTTAGTTCTAGCGTATTTTTGAAGGCGGTTTTATTTTTATTTTTTAAATATTTTATTAGTACAGATGGTGCTTTTTTTAGGCACTAGTGCGAGAAGTGGCTCATTTTACGTCAGGTCCAAAACTTCGGAAGGCCAATTGTACTAAAAAACGTCGTACAAGACACGTGCAAACAGTAATTCCTAATTCGTGTCGATTTAAAACACTCCTTTCGGTCGTGTTTTAATAAAACACGAGACACAGACTAGTGACAGACGGACATATAGACAGACGAAGAGTTCCATTGTACCCTAACCCTATAAATAAATAACCGACGTTTTCAATATCTATTGTTTACAGCTTTTGGACGCAGCTTCGCCTACGTGTCAATCATATTTTACTTATCTCCCAAAAACCGGGAGCTTTTTCGGGTAAAAAGTGGTCACGTCACTCCGGGCTTAGCTATCTGCATTTAAATGAAGAATAATATGGTTTACACAATATTTTTTGCCATCTTTACAAACAAACCGCCCACAATTAATTGTTTAGCTTAAAGGTCAAATTATGATGCCCGGTTTTCATTCATTGTTTGTTTCTGTGAAATGCGATAAGTGGGTACTACCTATACCTATCTGGCGTCGGACTTTACTCAATGCTTTAAACCTATACAAACGGTCATAGTCGAATCACGTTATACCGTGTGTTACCGACTTCCGGGATTTTATTTAACTTATGCAGATTTTTAACCAATACCTGGGCATAATTAAGTTATTAAACCTTTTCCATGCCTCAAGTAACGGTGTGGGTATTTCAAAATTATTTACATACCTACTCCAGTGGCCTATTTCACCATAATTACAAGTGTGACAATTGTAAAATATCACTGTTACTGACGTCACAGGCCTTCCTAGGCTACGGCTACCGCTTACTATAGGACGGCCCATGTGCTTCTTTGCCACCAACATAAAATTATTACTGATAACGTTATTAAATCGTTAGTAAACTACTTTTTATTTTCCGAAACCCGTGACAATTGTCGCAAGGATTAGTACAATTCTCATTCAATCTTGACATGAGGTTCGGCGTAAGTATGTCGGAATTTCGCTACAATTGTCATGATTTTTGTGACAATTGTAATTTAGGTACGCAAAAAAGTAGTTAATTATTGATGATTAAACGAACTTACCTGTAAGTGAAGTTCTATCATAATTATACGAAGTGTTTCATCCGAAGAGATTAGTAACTTACATTATTATTTAACACATTGTAGTAACGCATAGTCGTTACCACTTCAGCACGTAGTTGAGGAAATTTGTGTGCCTGATCTGGCAACACAACCTTTAACTTTTTAATTTAAAAAATTACTCAACTACCTACCCTTCCTGTATTTGGTTCGATGGCCGTTTTTCATTAAGTTTAGAGAATTATTATACTCACGATATTTCCACTATTTATGGGATAACTACATATAACTACTTATTGTTATATGAATGATAGGGTGGGTGGGAATAGCGTTACTAATCTCTTCGGATGAAACACTTCGTATAATTATGATAGAACTTCACTTACAGGTAAGTTCGTTTAATCATCAATTATACTCGTGTTTCATCCTCTAGATTAGTAACTTACATTATTATTTAACACATTGTAGATGTTGAGAGCAACCAGTGGAAATATCACACTATTAAATAATAAGCCTTAATCAATAGGTATTTATTTTTATTTTTTGTAAATGAATCTTACATTTGACAACTAAGCAATCAAGGAGTACCTATCAGTTTACGCAACATCAGTATATATATATGTCGGAGATATGAGTTACTAAATCTAGAAAACGATAAGCAATGTTTTGCTTGGATTGGTCTTTGCTTGGTCCATGCAGGTTTGCAGGTAGATGATACCAACCTATGAACAGGTGGCTGGTGACCTGACAGTATAAAAGGTCACTACTGCAGTGTTCATCAATTCATTCCCGTGTTAGACATAGAACGATTCACTCTTGTCTTGTTATGTGAAGGGTTTACATTCTTATGAAGGAAGTTATTTCTATGGAGTATGCATCTATGCATGGACGCAAGCTTAGAACTCTCCATTCGTTTTCTACTACTGCGTAGATGCGTGGATACAAGATTCTGAGTGCTGTTGGTGGCGAGTAACGAGAAGCTAGGAGGCAGATAACTGGAATCTTACCCCTCTTAGCTCGGCTGTCATTAGGGTTCCCGATATCAGCAAGTGGGATGAAGACTCAAGGCTCACGTAACAGTGAGTACTGGTATTGCATCACATGTAAACGGTAAGGTTTAAAATCGACAACAGTTGGTAAGGTAATGATTGTTCACTATGTTTGCAGTTAAGTTTGATTTGAGTCGTGATTTAGAAAACTGCTTTGTTCTTTTTTTTGTGATTACTGTTGTAAGAAAACGTGTGGGTAGGTATCCTACCCTATTGAAAAAAAAAAAAAGAAATAAAAACAGTAATTCTAGTGATTTCAAAGTATATCATGACCCATACTTATTACTTACTTAGTTGTGAAATACTAGCAGTACCAAAATATGGGCAGGTAGCCCTTTGTTTTGTTTTGTTTTCGAGTGTACCAAAAATTAATTTGTGATAGTGATAAACATTTTCAATCCATGCCTTGTGTTAAAAGTTTTCTATGCGTGTGAAATTACCGTTACAGATGTTCAACTTCAAGATCAACAAGCTCACTGTCATAGTAGTCTACAGTTTCATCCATGATGAATATGCTGTGACGATGAAACGAGCGCAATTTCTTGCGATACCTATGTCCAAGAAATTAAGAATTGAAGACGCCAACTCTATGGTTATTTTGGAGCAACGGAAATTAAAGGACAGGTTTCTTTCCAATTGTTTTAATGAAAAATTAGAAGCAGTAGTTTAAAGAACTAACGGTTGACATTTCTGTTTGTAACGTTAAGTTTTTGTGTTCTTAATACGTTTTATTATTTGCGAGATTAATTTGATTATAGTAAAGTGAAGCACAATCTTATTTTGATGTCGAGTATAAGATGAGGTCAGTGTCTAACCTCAAACTTTAGGTACTTAGTGTTATGATTAGGTCTAGCATTCCAATTATCTCAACATCTGTTCAAAACTGCTTATAGTCTACTTGAAAAAAAAAGGAAATCAGTCGGCTTTGAATATACTTTGTTTTTGTGATAAAAATGATATCGTACAATTTAATGATTACAGTTCAACATGGTGAGTCAGAACGAGCTGCCGGCCTGCAAGTTGTTGATGTCATGCCCGGTGGCGTAGCAGGTGTCGTTACTGCCTACCGTGAACACCTGGTGCAGCACGTGGTGTGGACACGTTGTTAATCCGCTGAGCAGTTCACATTTTTGTTGGGCTATTTGAGGTCTGAGCTAATTGGTGAAACTAATGTTGTTTTGTAGCCATCGAGGGTTTATTCCCTTTCGATTATTTAGAGTTAAAAAAAAATGGAGGAAGAAACGCAAAATTGAAACTAAATTAGACATCAATGTTACAGTTACGCAAGTTTAAAATAAACAAGTTTTATTAAACGCATTGAGATCGGTTATAATAATTTCTGAAAGGTCATGATGAAGGTCATGATGAAGGTCACGATGAAGGTCACGGTGAAGGTCATGGTGAAGGTCATGATGAAGGTCACGGTGAAGGTCACGGTGAAGGTCATGGTGAAGGTCATGGTGAAGGTCATGATGGTGGTCATGATGATGATCATGATGACTGTCATGATGATGGTGATGATAATAATTTCTTATTATTTGGGCTGTCAATAGTTTCAGTTTGACTTCTTTAGTTCAATTAAAATTGTAAGTTTTATTGAAATTAATCAATTAGTTTGCAATCGTGGAATGAAACTTTTTACATTTTTGTTGGGTTCAGTTTTCTCAGACTACATACACCATTTATCATTCGTAGTCGTAGGTGTAAAATCGGATCTATTTTTCCGTCTCAGTGCGGCCACGATTGTGAGTGGCGTTCGTTTGGTTTAATGGTGTATGTGGTCAAGGCGTTTAGATTGTGCGACAGCCATGTAGGTGGTTGTTAAGACTCAGTTGCTGGGTGTAGCATCTGGAGTATTGTAACTGCTATGAGTACTGCAACCCATTTGTTGGTTTGTTGAAGTGTTTCATTTGACTATTGTAGAACTGTGTCGGTTACTGGCTAGTAAAGTAGTAAGTACATAGTTAGACTGACTAGTCTATTTCGAATGTTAATGAAGTTGATTTTATTCCCTGGGTTGATTAAACGAGTACCTTAAGAAAATATGATTCTGAATTGCGGCATTAAAATCATCTATTAACTACTTTAAATGCGGAAAGGGTAATTTTTAAATTTAATGAGTTCTAATCATCAGTCATGTGAGCTTTCAATGGACCGAGAGCAAGTCCGAGGGATTGAGCGTAATCGAATAATCGCATCGGAAGTTCCGGAGCATGTAAAAGGTGCACGTGGACTGCTTTTTATGTGCAGTATACTCTTTGCGAGGAGTAGCACTTACGCGGCTGAGATGGTTAACTTCTGATAGGTTATTGGATCCTAACAATCCGATGGACTGAAATGAAATCGGATGGTTATAATGTAACCTGGTTGAGTAATTTACGTTTTTGTTTGAGTCGAGAGGTTGACTAATTTGAATCATTCATTAATTGAGATCATTTTGGCAATGCCACAAAATAAGTTATTGTTGTTAAACGGGATGAGGTGACTATGTCACAATGTGAGTTTCCGATAGACATAAACGTGACTTGTGTTTCCTTAATTTTGATTTTACTGGTAACTGAAACTGAGCTGGTGGCACTATCAAAATTGTCTAACAAATTGAAGTTCATAAATGATTGAATACAGATAACATTTTGTTGTTAATGAAAATGCTAGAAAGCCAAGTACCACGTGAAGTAGATGAAGATTGTTGTGGCATGAAGGATGAGGTTCTCAGTTCGGTTGGTCGACCGTACCAGAGGCTTGATCGTAGCCGTAGCCCGTTAGAAGTCGGTGTCTACCTTTGAGTAGTCCGTGGGTACGCGGTGCGCGATAAGCTCTGGCGGAGGTCGGGTCTTGTAGAGACCGTAGAGTCATAGGGTTGACTCGGCGATCCCTTGGGGATGCGCGTAGTGTGGTTATGTGATAACCAATAGGCCACGAATGAGAGACCTGCTTCCGAAAGTTTGCCGTCATGTGTTTTACGTAAAAGGTGGCTATGAAAGCCAGGTGGTACTTGTCTGGTCTTGCATTTAAATTGGTGGTAATTAATTGACTTTAAGTGATCCTAAATTCAGTTGCAAAGAATAAAATTATTTTCCTTGAGTTGAGTTGATTTTACGTAGACAGATAATTTGGTCAGGAGTAACCGAGTGGTGACAAAGATTACTGATGTACGTGTTTGTTTCAGATACAAGCGAGGACGCTTGTCTTGTCAGTATGGCCGTGTCGGAGATATGAGTTACTAAATCTAGAAAACGATAAGCAATGTTTTGCTTGGATTGGTCTTTGCTTGGTCCATGCAGGTTTGCAGGTAGATGATACCAACCTATGAACAGGTGGCTGGTGACCTGACAGTATAAAAGGTCACTACTGCAGTGTTCATCAATTCATTCCCGTGTTAGACATAGAACGATTCACTCTTGTCTTGTTATGTGAAGGGTTTACATTCTTATGAAGGAAGTTATTTCTATGGAGTATGCATCTATGCATGGACGCAAGCTTAGAACTCTCCATTCGTTTTCTACTACTGCGTAGATGCGTGGATACAAGATTCTGAGTGCTGTTGGTGGCGAGTAACGAGAAGCTAGGAGGCAGATAACTGGAATCTTACCCCTCTTAGCTCGGCTGTCATTAGAGTTCCCGATATATATATATAGCGTAATATTATATTCAAAATACATTAGTTCATTTATTTCTTAGAACATATTGACCTAGCAAGGTCTAGGTTATCATCACTATTAATTATATTTCTATTATAGAATTTTGCAAAGACAGTGGAGTCACCGCTCCATCCTGCGGTCTTTCGTATAACATCAAGGCTGACTCCTAATTTGTAAGCCATTGATGTCGAGGCGTGTCGTGTACTATGGGCTGTGAAAATTGAGACATCGATTCCACTGTCTTTCAGCATACATTTAACCCAACGACTTAGCGTCTGGGACGTAACACGTTTATGAGGCCTTTTAATACTTATAAACAAATCACTAGAACTACGTAACCCTTTAGTTTTTTCGATGTATGACAACAACGTTTTAGCAAGACATATTTCAGGGTGTTCTGCGAAGAACGGTAAGTATAGTGTTGGTTGTAGTCTGTCGATTTTGGAGGTTTTAATTGATTTACTGATTTTTATTATTATTTGATCATTTAAGATAATAATGTTATTGATATCAATCTTAGAGAGAGTCTGTAACCTATGCGCCGTTACTAGCGCGAGCAAAGTAACACACTTTTTCGTTAATTGTAACAACGTTAGACTTTCATTAGGAAACACTAATGCAATGTAATTTCAGACTTGATACGTCCCATGTTAATTCATATCGGGGTGTTGGAGGTCTTAATTTGTAAACACCTTTACAAAATCTAGTTAAGCGAGAATCATCTGATAAGGAACCTAGCAGTAAAGACAGGTCAGATCTATAGCTATTAATTGTGCCATATTGGGCACCGGAATTAAAGGTTTCTGTTAGAAACTGTAATATAATAGGTACCGATGGTGTATACATATCAATTTTTTTTTTTTTTTTTAATTGAAAACGTGTACCATTTTTTGAAGCAGACATCGTTCTATTTTAATGTATTTTCTGCCAATGAGGCTAGCATGATGTCGATCGATGATGACGGGACGTGTTGTCTTAGAAGCGCTGTCCGGACAACACTCCTGCAACCAGGATACTCGCTTGAATGTTCCGGTTGCTGTAATGAGGTACAATATAATCATTTGGATTTATATGTGTTAAATCAGAGATTAATAGGCGCATGAATAATGGGTACCATGGCTGTGATGGCCATTTAGGAACTACCATTATTCCTTTTGCTTTTTCTGATATTATTTTTCTCAGTGCTTTAAGTATGACTGACACTGGTGGGAAAGCATAGAAAAATTCTGTCCATTTAATTGTAAACGCATCAATAGCGAAAGCGTCAGGGTCTTTATGCCAGGATGCATAAATATCACATTTTTTATTGATCCGACTAGCGAAGAGATCTATTTTTGGTACTCCGTATTTGTTTTTTAAATAACGATATCCTGATATAGAGAGTTCCCACTCTGTGTCTGGGTGAGAGCGTCTCGATTCTCTGTCAGCGATAACATTGTCTGATGATTTTATATAGGAAGCAACTACAACAATGTTCCTAACTATGCACCAATGCCACAGGTCCTTTGTAACTTTCGTGGGGTGTGGGTATTGTATACCTCCCATACGATTTATGTACGACACCGCGGTTGTATTGTCAACACGCAAGAGTATTTGGCAGTCATTGTAATGTTGTGCAAATACTTTTAGCGCAAAGAATGCAGCTAGTATTTCTAATTGATTTATGTGAAGGGTACTTTCTGATTGGGTACCACCTTTCCACTAGCAGTCTGGCCGTCGCACGCGGCCCCCCAACCCGTTGTTGAGGCGTCAGAGAAAATTTCGGTAACAAATTGATCATCTCTAATTTTGTGGACAGAATTTTCAATTGCGGTGGTCCACCAATTAAGGTCCGGCAAAAGAGAGGCAGGTATATACATATACTGGTCATAATCATCATTATTTCGAAGGCTAAGAAATTTTGCTCGTTCCAATTCTTTGGTAAATAGCCATCCATATTCGATGGCAGGGCAAGCAGATATTAGTAAACCTAATAGTTGAGCAAATTTTCTTATCTTACAGCGAGTAAGAAGTTTAATTTTTTCCAATTCGTTTTTAATTCGGATTCTTTTATCTGTAGGCAAACTCACTTGCCATTTATGAGAATCTAAAATGTATCCTAGATATTTACAGCTTGTTGTAGGATTACTACTACTCTTTTCTGCGTTTATGATGAATCCTAACGCTTTTAGTAGTTTCTTAGACATTTCCAGATTATTTAAACAATCAGTATAATTTTCACCAATCAAAAATAAATCATCTAAGTATATAGATGAGATGAGGCCACAAGACCTTAGTAATTTCATCACTGGTTTCATTAATTTTGTAAATATTAGGGGGGCCGTGCAAATACCGAACGAAAGTACATTGAATTCGTACAATTTACCGTCCAAAATGAATCTCAGATATTTACGAGAATCTGTATGGATACTGATTAAAAAGTAAGCATCTTTTAAGTCTAAAGTGGCCATGAAACAATCTTTAGACATAAGTTTAAGAGCAGTGCGCAGGTTTTCTAACTTGAAATGTTGGGTATATATAAATTTATTTAATTCTTTCAAGTTTAGAATAAATCTCAACCGTTAGGTTTTGGTATGAGAAATACCCTTGAAATAAATTGTCCAAAACATGGTTGACATTCAGAAATAGCTCCTATTGACAAAAGGTTTTCTATGGCTTTGGTAAGTGTCTACTTTCGCTGTCAGATAGACTGGAGGTCGGCAGTGGGTGAGTTTGGGTTACTGGTTTACTAAATTTAATTTTGTAACCTTCTACCCACGACAAAATCGTCCAGTCACTTGTTATAAGTGACCATTGGCTTGCAAAGGATGCAAGACGACCAGCGTAACGTACCGTGGAGCCTAGCGGCGGCGGGTGTGCTTGCGCTGATGCGATGACTTGTTGGAGGAGCTCGCGTGGTGGCGCCGACGACGCGGAGCATCTGCTGGCTGCCTGTAGTGCCTGTGCTGTGGACCCGCTGCTTGCCTCCGAGCCGCGGGTCCCACTCTCCAGTTTAAATTCTTCGCCGTACTTGTAGACTGTGAAGGCTTGAATTTCTTATTTGCTTCAGGTTTCAAGTCGATGCTAGACTTGGATACGGCTTTTGCTGTTCTCAAGGTTTCGGGCAAATCAGTGCCAAATAGATATGTATCTAATTTTGTCATCGCTACTTGTTCTTTGACCTCTTTCTTTAATGAATAAAGAGCAAAGTTTCTTCTTGCTTCAGACTCAGTATGTTGTATGTCGCATAGAATGCGACCGGTATCCATCAACTGTTTCAAAAGCTCGTTATCTTTATGTTTTTTACCGAGTTGCGATGTCAATATACGTCCTATATTGGTAATGGCTGTCGAGATCTGTTTTTGTCGTGATTCAATTGCTTTATCTCGCCTTATCACTATATCAGTTACTGCTGCCTTGATCTCAGCATTTAATTGCGGAGCAGCTACAAGCTTAGCATTGGCAGGTACTAAGTATTTTCTAGAAGTTCCTTCTTTGTATCGTCATCTAAACCCTTCGTTGCAATATGTTCAAATCTAAGGGCAACGTCTTTGTTTATTTCTTCACCATATTCTAAAGTAATTGATGGATCTGTACCGAGGATTTCTATTAGGTCAGCCGGACAGATATCACCATCTGGTGTTACCAAAGATTCTGTTGTATTCATAACGGGCTCGCTGGAAGCTGGTGCTGTAGGCGACTGGACTACTGGAGCTGGAGACTCGTTCATAGAACTACAGCCAGGGATTGGAGACATCTGCGACGCGTCACGCTGTGGGGGACGAGCGTCGCGTGGCGGTTCATCCCTCGGTACCGCTGTGCCACTCTGGGCACTAACAGGTACTTCGACAGCACGCACGGTTGTATCTCGGTCTGAAAATAGGAGACATACCCTAAGTTTGAGATACACGTACGTCGATACAGTCCCACAGACTGATCTGAGTACGTAAGTATTAGAATACATGGAATGAAACAGTCCCGCAGACTGATCTGGTCCATGATCTTTACAAATACTTTCAGGCACGGGTTTAATTACAATTACATGATGTGAAACAGTCCCACAGACTGATCTGGTTCATGTACTATGATAATTCAAACCATGGAGGGTACTTTTACATCTCGAGTTCAGCCCGTGATCCCACGGATGGCTCAGACTACGTAATTACGGAATATATTTCACGACATGGGGCGAAACAGTCCCGCAGACTGATCTGGTCCATGCTAATATACGAATAACACAGCGAAATAGTCCCGCAGACTAATCTGATTGCGTTTCGTATATATTTTTGTATGTACCGCATTCTTATAGAATGAAGGAAGTATTAAAAACTTACTGTTCTGGTATTCCGGTTCTGGTGATGCGTGTCTCCAAAAATGAGGATGATGAGCTTGTCGACGAGCATGTGGAACACGACGACGGCGAGGCGGGAGTTTTGTTCGAATTATATTTTACCGATTTTTAAAGTTTTTTAAGACGCTTTGTTAAAAACGCTATTTCCTCCTCGTGGCCTCGCTTCGACATTTTTATAAATTTAGGAAGGTCCGAAGTGGAAGGCACGAAAAATGCGAATGAAAAACGGCCATCGAACCAAATACAGGAAGGGTAGGTAGTTGAGTAATTTTTTAAATTAAAAAGTTAAAGGTTGTGTTGCCAGATCAGGCACACAAATTTCCTCAACTACGTGCTGAAGTGGTAACGACTATGCGTTACTACAATGTGTTAAATAATAATGTAAGTTACTAATCTAGAGGATGAAACACGAGTATAACTGCTGATTTATTAAAGTTTCTGCACTACATTTTATGTTGGTGACAACTAAACGCACGGCCCTTCCGATGGTAAATGGTAACTGTAGCCTATAGACGCCCCAGATTGGAGAAACAGTAAATTTACAATTGTAGCACTTGTCAATGTGGTGAAATTGGGGCCAGATTGATGTATATTAGTGATTCATTTTAAAACGTACCTATTTAATAATTTCTAATCTACCTTAAAATTTAATTTATAAAGTTTTAAAATTCTATTGATGTACCTAATACTATGCCTGAAAAAGGGTTAAGTCAAAACCTATTCATATGCAGTCGGGCAAAAGCAAATCGGCTCTTACGTAAAACTGACTTCGTTTTTTTTTGCGCGTGTCATGACCTATTTTTTGTGAGCATGTTTCTGAGAGATTTTGTGTTGCACTTTTGTGGCCTCTACTTGAGTTGTTTTATTAGCTAAACACTTTGAAGATGCGTTCTTAATTTTAATGGTTATGATAAAAAAAAAAAAACAAATTATTATTATGTAAATAATAATTTATTATGAAATTTTAAAGACATTCGCACTAGTTAAATGCATTCTCTGAATGATTCATAATGTTGGCTTACTTATAGCCAAAGTATCAAAATGTTACCGGAGGCAGTACTTCCTCTTAAATAATACCTATAAAGTGTAAACAGCGCATCATTCAGGAGTGTCTGTAACTGGAGTTGAAACTGTGTCGCATAGTAAAAAGGGGGGCACGTTGGTGGACATTCGCACTGGGACTATTACAGTTCTGTGCCCTTACTATGAGATTGCCGTATTCGCTGTTCCTCACAGTGGAAACGATTACGATTTTTGTTTTACCAACGACAAAGTAAATAACTGATGCACATTTTTTTGCAATAGACCCATGTACCTTATTAGCAGAGATCGTACAATATCGAGCATTTTTGGTGCAATGTAGTTCAATAAGGGATATGGTGTAAGTTATTAATAAGGAGAATTGATGGTGAGTTAAGGTTCGTTATTGTCTTACACCGTGTTATTACTCGTTTCAACTTAAACTGACCCTTTGATTCCTTTACCTAAACTTCTAGAGTTTTTGGTGAATTGAAGTTGAGTTAAAGGAATCCAAGGGTCAATTTTTAGCTATAACGTGTCATAATACGTTGTAACACAAAGATGAACCTTAACTCGCTATTTCCTTTCGAATAACTTACTTCACATCCCTTAATTGAACCAAAATTGCTGAAAATCGTACGATGTCTGCTTATAAGACTAAACAGCCACCTGCTACCTGCTATTATACTGGAATGTCAGATTTAAGATACCCAGTATGACTTGTGAAAATCTCTGTATTTTGTCAATAAAATATCTATCTGTACTGCCTGAGAAATTATAATTGCTTTAACCATCACATAATTAGGGAAAGAAACGTGACAATTTGTTTAAGGATTGAGATTAGATAAATAAAGGTGACATGGGAAAACCAAATGGAAGTACTAAACAAAATATATTCTTTTGATTTACCTACATGTTAGGGATCGGGAGATAGCTTTTAAAAGCCAGTCAAAAGTATTTGCGGCTTAGTTATACGACATCCCAGCTGACAAAGTCATGTAAGTCATTTCAATAAACTTCGTATTCTGTATCTCCATTGCCTAAACATTCATAAAACTACACTTTAAATGCCTGTTTCACTATCCCCAAATCAATTATGTTAGTTAAATGAAAGCTTTTTTAACCGACTTCAAAAAAAGAAGAAAGTTCTGACTGTTTGCTTTTTTTATGTCAGAACTTTCGACCGATTATGATGATTATTTTTCTATTTGTCCCATTTTAATTTGGTCCAGTTCTGGCAATAGCATCCATGATGAGAAAAACATATCAGTTTTAAATTGTAATTAAACATGTGCACGACAAATGAATGGACGAATCTTTTTTAGTACAGATGGTGTACTTTTTAGACTCTAGTGCGAGAAGTGGGTCATTTTACGTCAAGTCCAAAATTTCGGAGGGCCATCTGTACTAAAAAACGTCGTACGAGACACGTGCAAAAACGAAATTCGTAACAGCTATTCGTCGAGCTTATCGGTCGTGTTTTAAAACATCGCCACTCGTTTCGAATTTCATGTTTTTCGCACTTGTGTCGTAATGTACTATTTTAACCGACTGCAAAACAAACCGTAATGGCCCAGTTAGCACCAAAGCAGGGTCTGATGATAGGATCTTGGAGAAATCGGTTAAAGTCGGGTTTTCAAATTTTTTATTTGGTGATTATTATTCATCTAGGGAAAAGGAAAGTGATAATTTTATCTAGCGGATATTTTTTACCGGGGATTGTGAAAAAAACTATACGCATAACACAATAACACTGTAGCATACTGCTTGCCGTGTGGTGACGGCAGTAAGAATACATTTGTCACCACCCCAACTCCTCCTGCGGGTGTCGTAAGAGTCGACTAAGGGATTGAAGTGTCACTGACCATTCTATAAGATTGATGATGGGCAGCAGCGTCATCATAGTGGACACATTACTGCGATCGCCAATCCGCTTGCCCAGCGTGGCGATTATGGGCATTTACCTCCTAATGCGTCTATACGCATAGTTAATAGGAGAGGCCTACGTCCAGCAGTGGATTAACATAGGCTGATGATGATACTGCTGATGAGTAAGACCACTAGCACTTATAATTTCTTGTCTCTTTTGCTGTCGACTCAATGAATAGTTTATTAAAAAAACATAAGTACTTAACAATTATCTATTTCCGAGCTTTTTGGAGAAGTTAAGATAAGTACTTATTAATAATTGTTAACATTCCAACTCAGCAACAAATACTTGTCTTATTATTAGCAGTTATCATCCTAACAAACACATTTTTTTATTCCTCGTCCTGCCCTGTATGAATAAACAACGATAAGTGTAAGCTCCCTTGGTGTAAGCGAGAACGACATAGTAACAATGACCAGTTATCCACACGCATTCCGTACTGGCTTCCGTTCATTGTAAATTGTACAAATTATCACTTAAAAACATCCGCTCACTGATAAAAAAAAGTTGCCCTGATAATAAAATAACATCATTATTTTAGTCTCAATAAGCTTTATTAAATATAAAAATACCTTTACAATGCTTGTTGGTCTACGAACAAATAAAACATGGAAGCCGCACGCCATATTAAATTGCCTTTCAAAAACGGTCCTGATTTTTTGTTGACAAGTGTCACCCCCTCTTCAATGCATCACGGTAATGAATGTCAATATCAACGTATAGAAACTTAAACCGCCATTTAAAAATAGTTGTGATTGGTCCATCAAAGTTTAAAAATTTTGTCAAAGATGTTGCGCCGAAATACGCGCGGTATTATTAAGAAAAGCGCTATGTCCTGCCCATCTTGGCACAATTGAACAATTGGTTTTGGGGGCATTTTTGAGCTGGCGTTAGACGTCCATGTTATTATATGGTCGCAGATAAAATATGTAAGTAAGTAAGTAAGTAAATATTCTTTATTGTGCACCACATACTTAATTGAAATACAAATACAGAAAAACATGTATCGATAGGCAACAACAGGCGGTCTTATCGCTTACAAGCAATCTCTTCCAGACAACCTTAGGGTAGCAGGAAATGAAAACGTTAGCAAATAATTATAATCGGGTAGTGCCGATATGAGAACAAATTAAGAATTATGATCAATTAGATCGAATTAAAACATAATATAATAAATATATACATATACACGATGATTCTTAATCCGTGATCAGGAGTAGAAAAACATTAAAATTTAGCCAAAATTAAACTTATTCGGCGAAGTCTCAAGTTATTTCTTCACTGTTTAATTAATTAAAAGTGAAAACATAATTAAAACAAATTACCACTTAATACATGGTCATCCTACACTATAAAGTTTAACTACGATACGTCAAGTGCCATCAGTATGGCGGGAAACGGGAATTTGACGGATCTTATGTCAATAAAGACTTCTACCTACTCATTATCTTATCAGTGCAACACTAATAACGACGAACATAATTGATAGGAGATTAATGTGCATTACCTAAACTTGGTAAAATCTTGAGCAAGTAAAGCAATTTGTTTTCATACAGTACAATTTAATAATCAAATAAAAACAATAAAACTTACCTGACCAACTAAAACAAAAAACATTATTTTAAACATAATTTAACAAGTGTTCACAATTTCCACCGTGTTGTTCTTGACACAGATCCGCTTGATTGTTCCTGTGATTGGATTGATTCACTCGAAATCTTCTTCAGCAAAGAGTCTTAAGATTTGTTGATCCAGATCGTCAGGATGATGACGAGGTCGTCCGGGTGCTCGAGCATGTTGTAGCACTGTAAATTGTCCGAAGTCGCGAAGATTTTTGGTGCATGCGATTTATTAAATTGTGTCCGGGGATCGGAATGTTTGGATGAAGTCCGTGAAATAACTGTTGGGTTCGCCTTGTGCTATTCGTTTGTATTGACAAACGCTGTATGTTTGAGTACGGAGGTGGTAGAGGCATGATTTTTGGTGAATAATTATAATTTTCTCATTAAATATCCGTGACTATGACTTTGTTTATTATGCGTTTGACAAAAGTGATTGACAATGTCATGGGCAAGGTTTACTCATAAATTGACAATTGCTAATAACTTTGTAAAGAGATTACAATACAACCTCATAAATCCGATATGGTAGTAGTACAGTGACAAGGATTTTAGGATAAAAATTAATTCAAAATTAAAACATGATTAAAAAATTATTAAATTTGTTTTCACGTAATTACTACTTTAGTGTAATCCCCATCAATTACTGAGTTAGAAAAAATGGTTCCTGATCACGGATTAAGAATCATCGTGTATACATACATACAAATAAGTGTTTATATTAAAGATAATAAACATAAATACATATAAAAAAAAAAAAACTAATGATAATAGCTCAAGTTAAGGCAGCGAAAGGTAATGTGATTTCAAAAGGTTTTTAAAAATAGGAAGAGATTTTGCTAATCGTAGATCCAGCGGCAAAGCATTCCACAACCGAACAGCCCGAAACGTAAAGGAGCTGTTATAAAATTTCGATGAAGAAGAAGGAGGCGCAAGAAGATGCTTCCCCGCACATCGAACAGAAGAAAGGAAGTTAAACCGCTCCTTAAGATAAAAAGGAGTAGTGGGGTTAAAAAGAGTATTATAAAGAAGAGCAAGAATATGCGAGTTGCGACGAT
Source organism: Thaumatotibia leucotreta (assembly GCA_025490895.1). Classification (NCBI taxonomy): domain Eukaryota; kingdom Metazoa; phylum Arthropoda; class Insecta; order Lepidoptera; family Tortricidae; genus Thaumatotibia; species Thaumatotibia leucotreta. The sequence goes on from JALPQI010002008.1 coordinate 59,178, forward strand.
AACGTATACGGAGCCACTTTAGTTGAGAACGAAACTCCGAGACATGATCAAATTTTCGTAGGCCGAATATAAATCTCATACAGGCATTCTGAAGACGCTCAAGTTTGTTAAGCTGGTCTTCCGTTAAGTCAAGATAGCAAACATCAGCATAGTCTAATATAGGAAGAAGAAGAGACTGGGCAAGCGCAATTTTGGTGGCAAGGGGTAAAAAGTTACGAATCCTACGAAGCGACCCTAGCGAAGCAAACAACTTCCTACTGATCTCACCAACCTGGGGTACCCAAGAAAGTGTGCGATCAATTAGGACACCCAAATTTTTTACTTGGCTCGAATAAGGGACCAGAACTCCATCAAACACTACGGCCGGCAGATTATGAAAGTCAATCCGAGATAAAAGCTTAGGACTGCCTAGGATTATAACTTTAGTTTTCGACGGATTAACTTTTAAACCATAGCGTTTACTCCAACTGGAAATGCGATCTAAGTCCCGATTAGTAAAGTCAATGGCTTGAGGCAGATCATTAATACCGCATTGGGAGTAAATTTGCAGGTCGTCAGCATACAGATGATACGAAGAAAGGATGACGTTAGTAATAGCATTGATAAAAATTGAAAATAGAAGGGGCGATAGCACACCGCCCTGTGGAACACCGGCAAGTGTGTCACACCACGGAGAAAATGAAGAATCCAGCTTTACACGCTGCCGACGACACTGAAGATAACTACGGAACCAGTCAATGACTGCAGGAGAAATGTTAAGAGAACGCATTATGCCGAGCAGGATATCGAAATCGACAGTGTTGAAAGCATTGCTGAAGTCCAACAGCGACAGTACAGTGAGCATTCGATTGTCCATCCCGGCCCGGATATCATCAGTAATTTTAACCAGAGCGGTAACTGTACTGTGACCGGAACGGAAACCAGATTGATAGGGATTCATGAGCTCATGTCTGTTCATGTATGATGTAAGTTGCTGATGAACAAGGCGCTCAAAAACTTTGGAGAGAAAAGGAAGGATAGAAATGGGTCTAAAGTCGGAGAAAGATGATGGATTGGATTTTTTAGGTAAGGGAATAACATCGGCGTCTTTCCAGACAGAAGGGAAAATACCAGAGGAAATAGAGGAATTATATATGTGAGTAATGATGGGAACTAAGACATCAACAAGAGGAAGAATCATTTTGCGGCTAACACTGTCGACACCAACGGCATTGGAAGAGATAGCTAATACGTTCTTCTTAACATCGCTGTCAGTCAATTGGGTAAAAGAAAAAGAGGGAAAGTCAGGAGTTGAGAAACCTGAGAGAAGATTAAGAGTTTGCAACTTAGCTGGACCAGAAAAGGTAGAGGAAGCAGATAAGTGTTCATTAAGTTGCCTCAAGTCAATATCCTTACCAACAGGAACCTGTGAAGACTTCCCAACTCCCAATGACTTCAGGAATTTCCAAATTTTGGCTGGCTCACCATTCTCCACCGCGCCGTGTATATGGCGCCGTTGAGCATCACGACATAACGTACTACAACGGTTGCGAAGGACATGGTATCTATTTTTGTTTTTTTCAGTCGGGTCACCCTTATATTTAGACCTCGCCAAATTTTTCTTAGCTATAAGACACCTGATGTTATCGGTGAGCCAAGGGGCAGGCACATGCTTCATCTTGACAGGACGTATCGGAGCGTGTACATCATACAGATTAATCAAGGCGGAGTTAAAGAGAGATACTTTATTGTTTACATCGTCTGCTTGAAAAATCGGGCTCCAGTCAATTAGCAGTGCATCCTCACGGAGTGTTTCTACATTCATCCTACCAAAATTGCGTTGCAACAGAACTGTAGGCTTCTGTTTAGGAGGTCGAATTTTATATGAAAGAAAAAGAAGATTGTGATATGAGAAAGCATCAGCAGAGAATTGAGAGAATCTATAAACATGATTCGGAGAAGAAACTAGAGAGAGATCAAGTAGGGAAGGAGTACAATTTGGAAAAAAATGCGTTGGACCTGATGGCAGGATCACCATATTGCAGGCCTCAACAAGTGCTTTCAGAGAATTTGAGCGGGAATCATTTTTGAGCAAACACGTGTTGAAATCACCCATAATAATATGGTGATCATAGGATGGCATCAGGTCCTCCAGTAGCTTTTCAAAAGAAGCAAAATAGTTAACATGGAGAGAAGGCGAGTAAAAAACACCAAGAAGAATTTTGGAGTGAGATAAATGTAGCTCTACAAATAAATATTCCGCGGTATCAGAAGATGATTGAGACAAGTTAACGACGGAATACATAAAATGAGAACGTAGGTAGATGGCAACCCCACCACCAGTTCTACCAGAACGGTCATTACGGACAAGATGGAAACCTGGCAAGGAATAGCTAGTGGAGGATAAGCAAGGCTTGAACCAAGACTCTGATACTAGGATGGCATCAATCTTGCTCTGCTCGAATGTAAGCAAAAAGTCATTATAATGAGCTGGAATACTTTGCGCGTTAAAGTGGACAATATTAAAGTTATTTGAACAGTCATTAAGTTGTACGTCTAGTTGGTCATGAAGAGAGGGAGGGAAACTATGAAAGCTGTCATTAGACGATACAGACATGAAATCACTGACATCGCTTTGATCACTGTTAGCAACATTCGACATAGGCCTCTAATTATTAATAATAAAATATATAAATATATTTGTATAAAATAAATATAAACAGGTATATAGTAATAGCTTAATATACTACTACGGAATATTCAGGCTACAGTGCCTACCCGCCAGCAGTATGTTTACAAAAAGTTATAACACAATTTCCAAAAAGTAAAAAAAAAACAAAATACAGAAACAAAACGCAATAATGATACTGGCAACTTTAAATGCTCAAGTGTCAGTTTTTAGTCTATGCCGGGATGACAACTGTGATTAGTGTGACAAGTGACAGTGACAAGATCTTAAAATAACATACTAAACCACTAATTGGAGTTCGAGGCCAAACATCTTAATTATAAACAACTTAACAACTTAATTATCCGCAATGATTAGTAACAAAGTTGGTATTGCGCTGGTATCACCTCAGGTGTTAATAACATTTAGTACAGCAATTTAACTACACAAATTAAAACCCTATTTCTGCATACGTTTAGAAAATTGCAGAATAATATTATATTGTAGCGTGCTTTATGTTCACATTTCGTATTCGTAAAATTCCTTTGACCTATAAATTTCTTTGGCAGTGCTATAATAAATAAATAAATATCTTGAGACATCTTACACAAATCAACCTATTCCCACGGTAAGCTCAATTAAGGCTTGTGATGTGGGTACTAGGCGACGATATATATAATAGACAGATACATATAGCTACTTATATACATAGACATAAATACACAAATAATGCCCTCGCCGGGATTCGAACCCGGAACCTCTAGCTTCGTAGGCAGGGTCACTACCAACTAGGCTACGGAGGCTGACATAGTTGCTATAGTTCTCCATTTAAATTATCATTTTACGTGTTTTTAAGAAAATCCTAGTTGTGACAGCCATATTAAACAAAATGGCGTACAAACATTACGGAGGTATATAATGTTTTTATTAGGAATTTTTTCACATAAATTTATTAAATAACAAAAAGGTTGTGGATACCTGAAAACTTTATTTGACAATGACATAAGAGACTTTGACAGATTTGACAATAACGCATCTGTCGTAGTTTCGTTGGCCTCGAACTCCAATTACTGGTATACAGTAATGTCTGGAAAAAAAAACTAAAATAACTACAATAAAAGAGGGTATCAGTACGTTTAAAGAGATAACCCGGATAAAAACAGAAGTCCCGGCAGACAGCAAGCAAAAGTAATTACAAAATTAACTAAATTAAAAACGATTAGCCGGCTTCTTTGCTCTTTTGCCCGGCTCACCGGACCGCTGATCAACCGCACGCTCGACTACATTACCAGCCGCTGACGCAGATGTAGGCGGTGACGCCACCCGTTCAGGGTTGATCATATCCAGATCGGCCCGAGATGTTACGCAGCGACGGTCGCCATCCCCGATCAAAACATATACGCTGCCTTCACGGGTGTAACAGCTTCGAACCCCAAATCGTTCCCTGGCCGCCATGAAGACTTCGTGCCGTGGTTTTGTCAGGAACTCGGAGATGATAACACCAGTCCCTTTGAGCGAAGTTTTAGCAGTCCAGGTGGCATTACGGTCAGAAATATCTCTGAACTCAATAAGAATGCACCTGGTCTTATTGCTGCGAGGACGGCCCATTCGATGACTGCGAGCGATCCTATCAGAGGGCAAGTCCAACTTTAGATGCTTGCTAAGCAAATCAGCAACCTGCTTCGGTGTATCTTCATTAGCTGCTTCAGCTACGCCATGAAGAAGGAGAATTTTCCGCCTAGACCGCATTTCCATAGTATCCACTTGCCTGCCCAGTAACACAACCTGTTGCTGTAACGACTCTATAGCCTTCATTATAAAAGCTCGGAAAGCACTGAACTGTGCGGCAACAGAAGACACTGAGGGGCTCTCTGGAGAAGCATTATCGATCTGGCCCTGGAACTCTGCCATCGTAGCGTTGAAGGTCTTGCTTAACTCCGCTATAGACTTCTGGATGGCCTCCATTGTGGTTGTGTAGTGAGTGAACACAGCAAAAACAGGAGATAGTGTTAAATAGTGAAATAATTATAGAGAACTGCTGGTAGGTAGGAGTTATCAAGCTAACATTAATTAATTATGTGATTTAGGTATTAAATATATTATAATAAATTTAATTAAAATATGGACACGACAGTGTGTGTTTATTATTTTCGGCCTACCCTCCGAATCCCGAATATGATACGTTCGTTATAAAGTTATAGTACCTATAAGGAACTTCTGTTCGTTCTGTTCTACTTCTCGTATGTACTATCGACAAAATGAAATCCGGGTGTATTCCACGAAAATGTTGGGTGCCTGACGCAGTTTTTCGCATACATCGAAAGTTACGAATACATTTTTTGGTGTATCTTAATTTTATAATTGGGTGATTGTATTTAAAGAGAATTTTCGCACATTTCATATATTTCTAACGTTCCCGACAAAGTGGACTTTTTCGTGGAATGTACCTACGACAGGTGCTGTAATTTCACTTTCAATGTTACTATGACATGCTCCTATTGTGGGTCAGGATTCAATTTTGTCGATAGTACCTAATTTTGTCGGTAGTAAAATAAATTGGAACGTATTATAAAATAGTACATTTCGATGCAAGTGCAAAAAAAAAATTTTTCGACGAGGGTGTAAGTTGGAGCCCGAGTGAAACTAGTGCGGAAAAGTATACTTTGCGCATGCTTCGCGTGCGTAAATTTCTCTTTTTAAGGCACTTGTTATGAAAAAAGTCGTACGATATACGTGTAAAAACTTATTTTTGACTCGGGTGCTTGTCGCCCTCGTTTCACTCGGGCTCCAAATTTCACCCTCGTCGAAAATAGTACATTTGGATACAAATGCAATTTTTTTTATTCATAGCAGATGTGTAAACATCAAACATCGCTTTAGATATATTTTGCCGTATTTTTTACCAAATGGGTTTTCCGTATGCTTCGATTGTACGTAATCCATATTAATTACTAGTTACTTGACAACAACAAACTTTGCCCTCGGCTTATAAACTGACATTGATAAATGTATTTTGTAAGGATTATCCTCTTTGGCACTAGCTGGATATAGGTACAGGTTAATTCACCAAAGCTGGCACGAATGGAATGAATGAAATGAATGACGTGTATCATTGTGTGTATGCGGCTGTGCTATACCAACCATGTTCGTGCCAGCTTTCGTGAATTTACCTGTATCTACAAGTCACTATCACTGTTGTGTCAACACTTACAAATCTTACATTATACAATGTATAAGGGTCAATTGAAAAGAAAGTATACATACATAGTGAAAGGCTGTAATGAAAACCAAATTTAACGCCAACTTTTGCTCAAAAATATGCCCCATTACACGTTGATTTTGTGTAATAAAAAAAAAGATTTCGACGAATTGTAAACCTCCTCCTTTTTGAAGTCGGTTAAAAATAAGAACGTCGAATATTTATGAGAGGATTCTTTCGATACATATTTTTGCACATGACTGTACTACCAACTGACAAATTTAGTAATAGTGAAACTCGGAGGAATCATAATATATGTTCTAAGTAGTGAAACTATGGTCTTCTATGAACGTCATCGGCGGGTTGCAGCGTCAGGTTGAGCGCCGAATCACAACAGCAGCCAACGTGTAAACGCATGTGTTCCGGACATTAAGATGCAATATTTCAACTCGTAGATAGTTAGGTATGTACATAATGTATGCCAATATTATACCTAAATATGCATTGCTGAATGCTGACAGTGAATGCATTAATTCTTCAAGGGAAAGTAAAACGTTTGTTTTATTTATTAAAAACTTTATTTTAAATAAATCTGCGATAAAATAATATTAGTAACAATGAGTGAGTACATTATAAATTAATAACATTAACATTTCATTAGGCACTTGTAAAACTAGACAAGATAACTTTGCTTTGTAAACAAGTAAGAAATTTAATATAGCTTCGATCATTGTTCATAACTTTCATAAGAGAAGAAGATAGGTATGATTTGAATTATTTCACTTTTAAATAACTATCGCATAGGTAAATTCTTAGTTTTAAACTTAGAAGCACTTCTAAGAAGCAAAGAAATGCCGAGAAACTGTTAATTTAAATAATTTAGTAGCTGTTGAGGGTTAACTTGACTTTTTCATAGAAGAAATAACATTAAATATAGGAGCAAGATAGGATTCAAATCAGCGAGCAACTGATTACTTAGCGCCGACGTCACGCGACGTCACTGCCGTCGCAGTGCGTGTGACTGTGGTCGTTGCTTTCGCTGTTTTTGCAGCTGTTCCCACTTTCCTCACGGTTGTGGTAGTAGTGGTCTTAGCAATACCGCCATTTGCAAGTTGCTTCACCTCAGTGCCCTGGCGTACCTCCTCGGTAGCGGATTGAGTTTTCTCATGAGCGCTCTCGTTCCTCACGTTCTTTTGCGTGGTTTGCTCGAAGCCATCTCTCTTGATCACCGCTTCGCTAGCCTCCTGGCTGCAAGACGCTCCGCGCTCTCCGCTGGCGGCTGTTCTCCGCACACCGTTTTCTACCGGGACGACATCACTGTGGTGATAATGCTCCAAAAATCCTGCCCCGTCTGATTTGTCAATGGTGTAAGAGTTACGCCGAATAGGTTTTTCCGGGACCCACACAATTTCTTGCTGCAGTGTTTCGACAATAGGCTCCGGGGTAACTGTGGAACTCCTTATGTCGCTTTCCGTTCTGATATGAGTTACTGGGGTTCGTGTTCGTTGGATGTAAGTGTGAACTTCGTGGGATTCGTTTGTATTTTGCAAAGAATTGTTATCCGATTCGTTTTGTATGAAATGTCTTGTGTTTTGAATATCGTTATTTTCGTTGACCGTATTATTTTGAACAGTAGTTGATTTCACTGTTACGGTTCTAGTGGCTTGCTGTAATTTCTGTGACTCGTTGGTATCACGCATTGACTGTATTGGTTTCAATTGTCCCAGTAATGGTGAATGTTTAATTCCGAATGTTATTTGTGGTGTTTTGCTCAATTGTACCTAGAAAATAAATATGATGAATTAATGATGAGTTCGAAATTCAAGTAAAAAGGAAATTATTATAATATATCCTAAATATGCCAGGTTACATATGGAAAATTGTACATAAATGTACACAATCAAATACAAATAAGTAAGTTGACAAAAAATAGTTTTTATTGAAATACAGGTACCGGTCGTTTTAATTTATTATTATTAATAAATGCGCCATTGAAATATAACGCCTGATACTATTGTAACATACCTATTTATTTCTATTGAAATACTTTTTCCATTGGTGATCAGGAGTATTTTACTAGTAGAAAATACTCTCGTTTTAGTAATTCTGACTCAGTTATTGTGGAACAAATCAAATTATCAGATCCAGTGGCCGAGGGGTCTGTATCAGCTGCGAAGGCTGAAGAAGTGGTTTTGAGACCTACGTTGGCCGTTGGCAAACTTAGTGTTTCCTTCTTTGGTAAACGACATCTAATATTTATAATAAACTCTAACGAATACGTACCTTTTCTGGTGAATAGGTACCAGGCGCGGGCACACGGACTCTGTCATCCACCGGAACCTTGTGACGACCCGATATCGTGTACACAGGACTGTCTAGTACAGATGGTATCCGGTAGCTATTAGGCGCTGAAAATAATTAAATGTTTTCGTTTATACAAGATAATATATCATTGATTATTTTATGTCAAGGATTATATTAATATAACTGAACAACTCTGTATGTTTACTTACCAGGAGTGTCGACGAAGTTCGAAGTTTGAATCTTAACTCCAAATGTGTATTGAGGCGAGTAAGTTAAGACGAATTTTGTAGCTTTCTCTGGACTATACGCGCCAGGGGCAGGAACCTTCAGCCTCTCGTCTATTGGCTCCTTGTGTCTGCCCGATATAGTGTATAGTGGCGTCTTGACTGGGGTCGGGATATTGTAGACATTTGGAGCTGTAAGAATATTCATGGATATAAACTACTGAAAAAAAACTACATTACTAAACCACTAATTGGAGTTCGAGGCCAAAGAATCTACGAAAATATTGCCACAACAATGAAATGTTCTTACAATAGTAAATCCTTATTTTCTAAAAACTGACGTTGAGATATCTTATTTATTGGTAATTTTAATTATTTAAATTATATAAACAATATTATTTACTGATTTTCACGTAAATATAAGATATTTTAATAAAAACTTAATTATCCGCAATTATTAGTAACAAAGTTGGTACTGCGCTGGTATCACCTCAGGTGTTAATAACATTCGGTACAGCAATTTAACTACACATAAATTAAAACCCTATTTCTGCATACGTTTAGCAAAAAAGCAGAATAATACATTGTAGCGTGCTTTTTTACATTTCGTATTCGTAAAATTCCTTTGGCAGTGCTATAGTTCTCCATTTAAATTATCATACAGATCTAACGTTTTGTTTTCTTCCGTAGGTTGTTAACAAGGTGACCCACTTTTTCATGGTTCAATTCAATTCTAAGGTTTCAATTCAATGGTTCAGCCATGTTTAGTTTGGCACACCCCATCATCAACAATTTAATTCCAAATGAAATATACTGGGTGAAATGTTATAAAACACAATGATACAAAATCATATTTTCTGGATCTACTCATGATTACAGCCAAGTTTTACTATGGGACCAGCTTTGAAAAAGTTACCACAAAATCTACATCTCCATACATATTGTGAAACCAGCTAGCTGTCGCTAGTTACAATCGAGTTTTCATTGATATGTATGTACAAAAAATAATAAACATTGATGGTTGGAATTGCAACGCTTTTGAATGTGTATAGGTAGGTAGTTATTATGTATAATTTAATGTGTAATTCAACTTATTTTTAAAATAGGCTTTGAAACGTTGGCTCTTATCATTTTAAGTTCTTTACAAGAAAATTTTGTCAAATCAATGTTAGTTAAGAGAAAAGAAAAGTTTTTAGATATTTACGTGTTTTTAAGAAAATCCTAGATGTGACAGGCATATTAAACAAAAAGGCGTAGAAACATTATAATTATAACAGAGGTATATAATGGTTTTATTAGGAATTATTTTAAATAAATTAATTAAATAACAAAAAGGTTGTCGAAACCTGAAAACTTTATTTGACAATGACATATGAGACTTTGACAAATTTGACAATAACGCATCTGTCGTAGTTTCGTTGGCCTCGAACTCCAATTAGTGGTATAACTACTCGTATACTAAAATCGAATTGAATTTTAACCATTATTTTGCTTACCTGGTGTATCAGGAATATTCAAGGCATCCGTTTTAATCCTAAAGGTGTACTGAGGAGCGCTGGGTTTCAGCAACTTAGTAGCCTTATCGGGATTATACGAGTTAGGGGCAGGAACATTGTCAGTCTTATGCGGGTTGGTCTTGATGCGGAAAGAATACCTTGGCGCGTTGTCCAGTAAAACCTTATCAGCTTTCTCGGGATTGTAAGCAGCTGGACCAGGTGTATCTACAATCTTTCCATTCACCACTTTAGGCCTGAACGAATAAGCTGGTGATGTTTCATGCAACATTTTGTCAGCTTTGTCTGGATTATAAGCATTTGGAGCAGGGACGTCATCGTGTTTTTCTGCAGGTCCTTTAGTACCAAATGAATATTTTGGGACACCATCTAGCATGTAGTGATATTTACTTGGATCGTACGCATTAGGCGCCGGAGTATTTTCAGGCTTATGTAGAGGTTGCTTGTCTCGAAAACTATATGCAGGTGAGCTTTCTAATAATACCTTATCGGCTTTCTCAGGGTGATACATGTTAGGGGCTGGATTGTTGTCTATCTTTCCTGGTTTCCCTTTAGGCGCCATCGTGTATTTAGGCGTTCCATTCAAGATTTGAGGGTCATATGCATTTGGGGCGGGCACATCAGAAGTTTTCGAATCGTGACCCTTGCCAGATATCGTGAACTTTGGCGAATCATGTGGCAAGTTAGGATCATAAGCATTAGGACCAGGTGTGTCTGAAATCTTTCCGTCATGTCCCTTACCGGATATTGTGTATTTGGGAGCATTGCTGGGTAAATGCGGATCATAATTATTTGGTCCTGGTGTATCTGACACTTTTCCTTCTGGACCCTTTCCGGAAATTGTGTACTTGGGAGCATTACTAGGTAAATGTGGGTCGTAATTATTAGGTCCTGGCGTATCTGACACTTTTCCGTCCGGTCCTTTACCAGAAATCGTATACTTTGGAGCATTACTAGGTAAATGGGGGTTATAATTATTTGGTCCAGGTGTATCTGACACTTTGCCCTCCGGGCCCTTGCCGGATATTGTATACATTGGAGAATTATTCGGTAAGTGTGGGTCATAGCAATTAGGACCAGGCGTGTCTGATGGTTTCCCATCTGAACCCTTACCAGCCAAGCTAAATTTTGGGGTATTCGGAAGTAAATGAGGATCATATGAGTTGGGAGCTGGCCCATCGAAAGGTTTCCCTGAATGTCCTTTTCCAGCCATAGTATATTTTGGAGTCCCATTTAAAAGATGAGGGTTATATGTATTAGGACCAGGGGTATCGGGATATTTTCCTTCAGGACCTTTACCGTATAGACTGTACTTAGGTGTACCGTCCAATAAATGAGGATCGTATACATTAGGTGCCGGTGTATCATCAGGTCGACCCATACCAGGCTTTGGTCTGAATGTATAAGCAGGTGAAGAATCATGGAGAAGCTTGTCTGCTTTATCCGGGTTATATGTGTTTGGTGCCGGAATATTATCGTGTTTAGGAGTGGCACCTTTCCCTGCAATAGTAAATTTTGGAGCCGTATCCAACAAATGCATTGACTTTTCTACTGCATAAGCATTTGGAGCAGGAACATTATCGGTTATTCGCGTCTGGTCTTTTACTCTGAACGTATATGCAGGTGATGATTCGTGAAGCAATTTATCTGCTTTATCTGGACAATAAGCTGTTGGTCCCGGGGTATCTTCGATTTTGCTAACAGCACCTTTCCCGCTTATGGTAAACTTAGGAGTTCCATTTAACATTTGCATTGACTTTTCAGGGGCGTATACGTTTGGAGCGGGAGATTCACTACGAATAACTGTTTCTTCCTTAATCCTAAACGAATAAGCTGGTGAGCTCTCATGTAAAACTTTGTCTGCTTTTTCTGGAGTGTAGGAGTTTGGAGCCGGTGTCTCTGAAACTTTTACACTCGCTCCTTTACCAGATAGTGTGAATTTAGGTCCTCCGTTCAACATGTGCATAGAATTTTCTGGAGCATAAACATTAGGAGCTGGTGTTTGTTCTATTTTATCTACAACATCTTTAGTACGCATAGTATAGGAAGGTGAACTTTCATGCATAATTCTATCAGCTTTTTGTGGGTTATAAGAATTTGGTGCTGGAGTTAAATCATGCTTTTCTGCAACGCCTTTTCCGGCCAATGTGTATTTAGGTCCACTTTTAAGAGAATTTAATGCTTTTTCTGGAGAATACACATTTGGAGCTGGTGCGTTATTTGAAACGGTAACTTCTGATTTAGTCCTGAATGAGTATGCAGGCGATTTTGCTCTTAGCAGTCTGTCGGCCTTTTCAGGTGAATACGCGTTAGGAGCAGGAATTTGATCACCATTTTTTATTTTACTTCGGCTCGAAAAAGTATGCTTGTATGTTTTTGTTTGTTGCACTGTTGCGTCCTGAAAATATAAATATACATTAAGTAAATATGAAATAATATTATATGAGTTTTTCTTTAAACTACCGTACTGTTTTTTAAGGAATAACTTAGTATCAACCTTAATTTATATAAACTATAAGACTTCATACTGACTAACTACATAATCAAAAAAGATTACTGTCGTTTATCTTTATTTACCTTTAAATATGTTCAAAGCGCCGTCATTGTCTCAGACTTGCAAGCAAACAATTTTTCTTAAATAATATCTTATTTAAATTTACTTCGATGATTTTTGATAAATGTATAACTTTAAATTATTTAAAAAATAGATAAGTACATACATGAAATTTTCGACAGTACGTTAGACTATACTCTATCTATACATAAGCAACAGTAACAACAATAAAGCATTAAATCGAAAGCATAGCACAATTAATGTAGTTAATAATGATGAAGACAAGCCAGTTACAAATTTTAAACGACGGAAATTTCTTCAGGAGCGGGGTAGTGCACAGCCTGGCCCATGTACTGCGAGTGACGGATGCCGAACGTATGCGCCGGCGCCCACGGGAGGTTCACGCACACCTAAACCCAGCCCAGTTAGATGGTTAGTAACGATGAAGCAACATTCATGGGAGTAATCGTATTTGAATTATAAAATATACAAGTGTTTTTTATGGAAATGCTTTTGTTTTTGTATCAATTAATCTCAGTGCATTGGATTCTAAAGCACATAGCGACATGGCTTCAGATATCTCCATGACAATGCAATATGGAAAAGTAGCTATTATCTATTCTGCGCAATATGTACCTACTAAGGTTATGTTGAACCTGACGTATTCGTCAAATTACCCTGAAGAAATGCATCAAGATAAAAAAGGTCATAGGTGCAAAATTATAAATGAAATCGATGTTTCAGTCTGGGTTAATTGGAACAAATTTCATAAATAGACTATCGTAAGAAAATATACATTCTTGAAATGCTTAGCAGATGGTTTGTGATGAAATACAATACCACAAACATGCAAGATAAACTTAAATCTTAAACCATCCATCCACGAGAGCATGGGAACAAGAGACTAGAAAAAACTGTTTCACCTATGCATGCCTATCTTTGATTTGAATTCAAATAATTACTGTCTTACAGATGAATAATTGGACGTAGATTTATGGGAAAATAGAAATAGTGTTAATAAGGATGATAAGAATGTTCTCAAATGTGCTGTGTTACTCTCGAGGAGGCAACCAATATTCCTGTTTATAATGCAGTTAGTACGACATCTTATTACCATCCAAAAAGCAAAAAAGCTGAGTAAACGCGGCCTAAAGTCCAAGCTTCGATAGATTCAATGTCTTCAAAAGTTATAGCGACTGCGTAATAGTTTTGGCTGTTCTTACTCAACTTGTTTGCTTTTCGAGCAATATCAGGATTGGAAGGAGTAAATCAGTATTTACCTTCTCTGGACAATAGACCCCAGGACCAGGTATAGCCTCAGATGGGTGCCTAAGCTCTCGCCTAGGCGCCATGGTGTAAGCAGGTGGTCGCTTGGCTAGCACGTTTACTGCCCTGTCAGTGGTGTACGTCCCAGGTCCAGGTATAGGAGTTTTGGACTCGACGGTCTTGGGTCTGCCACAGATGCTGAACGCGGGTGCAGCTTGCTTGCTACCTTCCTTTGCCTCGCCGAGGACTGGAGGCATTGAGTAGACGTTTGGTGCTGGAATTGAAAAATGGAGAATGTGATTACATAGTTCTAATAAGTTAGTTCGTTAAAAAAAACACACAAAGAACCTAGGAACAACAAAGAAAATCAAAATTAAACTATTGACTCGAATAATGAAACTACACTAACGACTCTACAACTACAAAATAAACACTACCTAATATAACCGCGTTCACACAACATAGTTCACCTAGGAACGGCAAAGAAAAAAAACTCAACTAACTAATGATGAGACTAGAATAACAAAAATCGATTAGTGCTCGTAGAAAAATCATGTGATCAATATTTAGCACATTTCTTACATTGCGTGACATTTGGTGATTTATAAACTCTTAGCAGTACTCCAAAAACAAAACAGCAACTCGAGCAAATGAAAGTGCAATGAAAAAGATTCCTAGAATCCGCAAAAGACCTGGCGTCTTCGACTGCGCTTGCGGCATGCTCACGCGCAGGCCGATTGAGAACGCCGGCGCGTGATCGAGCACGGCGCGTGCGGCTCGCAGCGGCTCGTAGTCGCACGGCGCAGGCGTCGGGGGGACGCGGGGAGGGGGCCAGCGGCCGAGCAGAGACATCGCCGGGCCCACCGACCGACCTGGATCGCGGTTTGTAAAGCTACAAGTTAGACTAGACAAGGATCCCAATGGGTTGAAGTGTATCCGTAAGGGCCCCACCAATAAGATAAGGCTAGACAAGGACTAACTACAATTTTTAGATGGCGATCTAGTAACCCTTATATTTTTTTATGTTTTATGTACCTTTGTGCTATGGCTTAATGCCAATATGAGATCCAGCGCCTTTCATATTACAAGGCCGAAAAGTGCGAAATGTTAAAAAAAAAAAACATTTTTAGTGCATTCCATGCGTTGACCAAGATAGACTGAAGACTATGAAATGTTTTCGAAAACCATATCAGAGTCACCTTCCCCATAAAATCACTGTCTGCCCTTCAATCAAGTATACCTATTGATTATTGACTAATTCATCTCTCGCTATACCTACATATTTGCTTATATCTGGTTGCAACGCAACCTCATATAATTCCATTATAATGAGTGAGGTCTTAGGGGAAAGTGTGTTATGGAAAAGGAAAAGTCGTTTTCCGAAGTCATCCAGGATCAGGGAAAGGGACAGAGATATACGACTCATATAGCCTTGTCCCTTTCTCTCGACCTAAACTGAATCGCATTAGTACGTCCAGAGTAGTAAGTAAATATATATAGTATTAAGTATTATAGTAGTAAGTAATATACTGAACCTTTTAGTCGACGTAAATTTTTTATGATCAAAAAATAAACGCATACATACATACCTAGACCCTAGACTACTACTTGAATTTACAGGGTGATTGTCACAGTTGGCTAAGCACACGACCAATTGAGTTTTGCGAACTTAATTACATTAAGAACAAACTAACGAACAGCACTAGCTAGCTAAATACTATCAGGAAGTCAAAGGCAGACATGTCAGCGTCTCACAGCACCCACGCAGCGTAGGCCGATTGTTGATCAATTGTCAATCAATTGCTATTAACAATGATAGAATAAATGGCTGTCGGCGTAGATATAATTGTACTTATTGGGATAAACATTTCTGAAAAACTTTCTCCTTAAGCTAGATAAATTATATCACTTTGTATCCGCGGTATCCGTCACACTGAACCTAATTAAGGCGGCAATAAAAATAAGGACCTTTGCAGCATCATAAGAAACAGGATTATTCACTGCATCTAATACCGATAAGGCAAAAGTAATTAAAATAGCTAAATAACCAAAGCCAATCTTGTTATGGCAATGAGGTCGCGAATATAATTATAAGAGTTCCGTTTACATCCGTTGTTAGAAATAATCAATAAGGAAGAATACAAGAAAACATAAAATAAACACCTCCGGGTCCTGTTTTATTAAACTAGGTAGACTTTCCATCCATTGATAATTAGAAGGAAATAGAAAATGCAAATCTAAGTATATTTGTTTGCAAATCTTCGAAAGAATGTAGTTACCGGTATATAATATTAGCATTTAAAACTTCATTTGGATATGGATATCTGATTTATTATAGCCGCATCATGTTAATGTTAGAATGTTATGATCACCGTGTAAGGATGTTGACGAGAAGAGCAATAAAAATAAAGGCTATTCCATTAATTGATTTAGCCTAAATAGGAGTGAGATTTTCTTCTAGATAGCTATTAAATCAAATACTTAGCTTTTATCTAGGTATCTGGTTAAGTGCTAAGTTATTACATGTGTATTACATGTATCTTAAAGTAATTCCCTTGATGTTATGTAAACGCATTAGGTACGTACAAACTGTACTTATGAACAACATTATTTTTAGTTTTAGTTTAAGTAAATATATTTATAACGAGTGTAACAAAAGCAAGTTATTTTGTACAATAACAAACAAAATCATAAGGCAATTAGATATTACGCGATATATATTAGATAGCATTCAGTATTGTAAGTCACAAAAATGACAATACCGTAGAAAACACGTTCGTAATTCCAAATGTATCTATATTCCTAAAGTAGGTGTTCAAATCCAAAGCAAACAACTCGTCAACAGAAGTACACAGGTACTCACATGAATTTCCCCCTCGGTGCTCTGTGTAATCGAGTTAAACACCGGTGTAGCGGGACGAGCACGAGGCGACTTGTTATTGAGGCGACCGACACACCGCTTCGCAAATCCCGAATGAATCGAACCGAACTAAGGCTCTATCCGCGCCTACGCAGCCTCTGACTCAGCGCCGATCACCTTCGTTCATACGGACTTATTTGGCGACATCGGCCCAATGCAATGAAACTGTTATGATCACGAAAGCGACCTTTTAATCTCCGAGAATAGTCAATAATATTATAATAATTATTACCTTTGCAGCCGGCCTTTCTTTTTGAAAGCGACGGCAACAAGTAGCCTTCTATAGTATGTTTGTGTTTGACTTGCGAAGTAAAACGGGATGTAACCACTTGTCAATGATCAGGACGCTTGCGCCATCAGATGCAGTAGCTACGATTATCTTTATCCATTCAATGTTAAATACAAATGGCACGGTAATGGTTACCGATTAACACAGTTAAATTTGAATCATAACACAGGTGCATAATTGGATTTTGTAATTTCAGTAACCATGAATAATACATTACAAGCGTGGATGAAACATCACAGCATGTTTATGTCCCATTCAACGCAAATAGAGATATCAATTTAAACCAAACCTGAATGACTCCATAATGCCAATTGTGGAGCCCACGCAGGTTGGTAGGACTACCAACTATTATTTCTAGAAATAATAGTGTCATCTGAGATTCGAAGGTCTGTTCAGTTATTCACTCAAATAAAATGAATACAATATCATACAATTAGGTATAATAATGAATGACTAACTTGTACAAACCACATCAGAAATATTTGCCTATGTCATCATTGTTAGACCCCGCAATGTTGCGATGTGATCATCAGGCGCAACACAAGTATAGTTAATAACACTGCAATGGTTTCATTATGTTTCAGCTTGAATGATATTCTAAAAATATGCTCCTCTTACACATACGTATTATTGGCTTGGTTGTCTTTAACAATTAACTTGCTTATTGTTAATACACCTTTCGCATGTTAACCATAATCAAACATCCGCGGAAATGGCGACGGCACAGCGCCGCCGGGGAAGGTTGTTTACCTGAATTAATTCTAAGGGAAGAATGTAAACACTGCAGACGATGTCGCTTATGCTAATCAGACTGCAGTCATGACCCACTTTGGCAGGGTTGATGTGTGTCGCGGTATGAATCACGAATTATGCAAAACCCATAAATAATCCATATTGAAATTCATTAAAAACATGTTGTCAAAACTCGAAATTATTTAGAGTTCTTGGCAATTTTCATTAACATCCATTTATTCTGAATGCAGTTCATATTTTGTCTTTAAATTGTTATAGGTAACATTTAGTTGTTTGCGTTTTCATTTACATAGAATGCAATTGGACAATAAATTCAATTTTATGATGAGGCACGTCTATTTCTGCAACGTGATAGTGCTTAGCTTATACACAATGAAGTACGTAGGTACATACACTTACTCAAATAAAATTGAAATATATTGTTACAGAATTTATTTCTAGAAACACGGACAAAAGCTTTAAAATTGCCTAGCGGTTGCACTGGCGAGGAACGCTTGTGGGCGGCAGACGATGTAATTGCTTCTAGAGCGACCGCATCTTAAATGTAATTCTAAGATATTATCTTGTGACGATAAATGGAAAATTACAAAATAATTGTCAACCTACGTAAGCTCAGTAAGTGTGTAACATCAATGGGACGCACAGATAATTCCCATCCAGAACACTTTTCGATAGCTGATTCTATGTGAGATAGCCACGATTGAAGCCGAGCAAGTGCCTAATCTTAGTAAATTCACAAGCCGTATTGAAACTATTTTATAAAACATAATCTAACATATCAGAACTTGACGTAGAATAGTAATGAGATGAACAATCAGATAGTCACATGGAGATCATTCTCAATATATCAATAACCGTCGGTGTGGAATTCGTTCTCGCTTCAGTGGTCCGCTAACAATTCCTCGTTCCACGGGCGTGGCTATCCTTGCATACAGTTCCACCCGAACTACTAATGCATACTATGCATGATATTCGACTGTATCAAATTACATATGTATAGTCTTCGCAGGTCGCCCTTTACTCAATGACAATTGTTATAATTGAACGTGATTGTCTGCTGTGTCTAGTGGATATAAATTCCAATCAAATTGATTTAAAATTATTACTATTACATGTCAAACTTTAATTTTTTTTTTTTTTTTGTTGAAGATATCTCCTAATAAACTGTATAGGTGCTGGTGACTGGCTAGCTCATGTGACTGTTGTTCGATGTTAACACCAACGATTTCTCTATAAAATAACATGCTTGATCATTTTTAAATGATCAAATTCTCATTTTGAGATTTTTTTCAGCGAAACATGAAAGTCATGACTGTTCATTCCTTTCAAAAGCTGTTGGTTTTCCGGGACTATGTTATTACTATTATACAGTTAATCGCGCATAAGTAACGAGGTGTTAGCAGTAGCATCCAAGGCAAGGTAACACCTTAAACGTTGCACAAGGAAGACGAGCGATATATATGGTGCAAAACTTTTTGCTCATGAATTGGTGATTCACTAACCACTTGAGCGAAAAAGTCTTCGAACCATAAGTATTACTCGAGCGAGCAAGGCACCTTAGCGATATTATAATTATATGGATTACGCCATGGACTTACAATGATCCGGACACAGTATCGCTAATTAACGTGCCGTGGTGAGTGTGCGAAGGTTTGTATGTGTGCAGAAGAGCTTCGTTCCTATTGCCATTGCTCCTATTCTCGAATTCAAACTGCTATGTTTGCGTGTTATATAAGTATGTTAATTATATCGTATATATTCTACACGTACAGTCAAGGAAATTGATTCGCGTACCGTCTTAAGTCTAAATTGTTGATGTCAACCGAGAACACTAAGGGTTATCTTTATTTGCAATACTAACATGACGTTTGTGCCGAGTAGTATGTTTACGAGCATTTCCGAATACACGTCAGTTTGAATGGTCTTGTCACTTGAATATTGATGTCAAAAACGGGGAATTATATAAATAAGAATATGGCGGCAAATTAATCATCAATCCATCACGGTGACTTTGGACATAGACGCACTGAAAGCAGTGACCATAACCAATTGCAGGTCTACCAACCTGACCTGACGTAACGGATAACTCCGATTGGTTAAATCGAACATCAACGAAGTGTGTAAGGTTCAGGTAGCCAACATGATAAAAATGTGACTTCCATGACACATATCATCGTAAATACTACAGTGCCATAAACATAGTTTAGTGTTGCCAGTGGTTGCTAGAACTGCAGCGGCAATAGCGACGCCGTCACTGGGTCAGAAAAGTTTGTGGTGCTATAATTAAAAAGGTTGCAGTAACTCACCGACAGACGTCTGTGGAATGATTACAAAGAAAAATGTGAGATAGGTGTCAAACTTGCAACAGACAGGGATAGAAATATAAGTTCCTCCTTTATTATATATTGTGATAATGATAAGTTCCTGAAATGAATGTTTCTGCAACTTGTCCATCAAAATAAATTTCACAATAAAAAAAAGTTTTTTGCTTAAAATGTTTAATATCTAGTATAAGCACCATAACAATCAGAGACAGCTTGTAGTCGGGCCGGCATCGACTCTACTATCCGACTACAAATATCTGATCCACGCAACGCCTCCCATACTTCGTGGCAGTGTCGTTCTAGGGCTTGCTTTGTCCTTTCTTGGCCATTTTCCCACATTTGCACCATAATACCCCATATGTTCTCAATGGGGTTTAAATCGGGTGATTTGCTTGGCCAATTAATTTCAATTATTTCAGGATGTTGACGAAACCAATTTTTAGTGACCCTTGCCTTATGAATTGGACAATTGTCGTGAACAAAGTGTATATTTGGAACTTCTTCCTGGGGATAAACGTTTCGCACAGTGGGAACCATGATTGTATCCATTGTTTCTACATAATCTATGGAATTGGCTCGCGAAGGTATCTGGGCAAGCTCGCCGATCCCCGCAGAAGATATCCACCCCCACATATTGACACTTATACGCCCTGACGCCCGGTTTGGAACAACATGATCTTCTGAATACCGCGTCCTGTCATATCTCCACAAACTCAATCGTCCGTCTTGTGATGAACGAAAGGATTTTTCATCTGTAAATATAACAGTGCTCCAATCAAAATGTCTGTAACGGCGTGCAAATTCAGCTCTTGCTATCTTGTTGGCATCAGTCAATGCTACTTTTTTCGCATGTCGCCTGTGGTGAATGCCGATACCGTGAAGATAATTTCGCACTGTGCGTAAGCAAACTTCAAATCGATCAGCAAAATATTTGGTTGGCGTGAAAGGATGTTCTTCATAACGTTGCCGCATTTCAATAACTTGTTCAGGCGTCAGACGCCGTGAACCGTGATTAAAACGTCGGCGATCTTCTGTATGGCCTTCTTCTCCATATCGAGTGATCCATAGTCTCACTGTTGTTCTAGACATATTTAATAACCGAGCTATATCTCGAATGCCGTGGCCCAGCTCATGTAATGTAATTATTTCACTTCTTCGTTCCGCGTAGTTTATTCGATGCATTTTTAGTTTTATTAGTTTGACTTTTGATTATGTCACCAATTTGACATTGCCAAAAAAAATTTTTTTAGTTAAATCGTAAAACTATAAATAGGTTAAGGTTATATTAACTAGACAAAACTGTTTGACATAGCAAAACAAATCGAATGATGCTTATATAAGGTTGAGGTTTGCATAACTATAACCCGATCATGTGTCATTTTACTTACGTAAACCAGTTTCATTCGCTTAAAGGAATATAAACCTTAAAGCAACCCTTTGTTTCAAGCAATAAATCATCCAGACGGTACGCGAATCAATTTCCTTGACTGTACACCATCCTTTCTTGTCGTAACTCGTAACTAGTAAACAAGTTTATAACTACCAAATAAAGGCCATAGTCGGATTTTCATAGTAAGTCAGCCTTTAAATCAACCAGACTCTAGTATTTTTTTGTGAGTACCTCTTATGGTGAAGAATATTTCTGCTGAGTATCAACGTCCTATCGGTGACAGTTTTTGAAATATGATTTTTTTTAGTTTTTTCTTTAATGTGTTGTATCTCATGATTTATAAAAGCGAATTGCTTCAAATTTTGAAATAATGTTCTTTAATTAGATATGCATCGAATTTAAAAAACTGAATATCGATTGTCGTATAAAAAAAAGAAAAAAAAAGACCAAACAATTTTTCATATTTTTTTTTGTGTACCTATGAAGTAGTGACACCTCTATTTTCTTTTTCTAATTATAGACCATACATTGGCCTACTAGTTGCCTAAGTATCAAAATTTTCCAAGCGGTACTTCTTACCAAAAATCGGCAATATGTGTGGTCAAGTTCTGCATTCAATCGGTGTTTTTCAATGTAGTATACAAACTCTTCATTTATATTTGAGTTTTCTTATCAGGTTATCTTATTTAAGAGTAAATGCTAATGACAACTTAATGTCATCATGATGCAAGCTGTTTATTTCATTATTAATCGGCCGTTTACCATTTCAACTAGCGTATCTCGATAATATTTAACTGAAATGAATCCGTTTCATGGAAATATTAATAAAAAGTGCAAGAGCTGCAGCAAATATTTAAAAAAAGATAAGGGTAAGAAAAAAATATGAAATAAACAGCTTGCATCATGATGACATTAAGTTGTCATTAGCATTTACTCTTAAATAAGATAACCTGATATGAAAACTCAAATATAAATGAAGAGTTTGTATACTACTTACATTGAAAAACACCGATTGAATGCAGAACTTGACCACACATATTGCCGATTTTTGGTAAGAAGTACCGCTTGGAAAATTTTGATACTTAGGCAACTAGTAGGCCAATGTATGGTCTATAATTAGAAAAAGAAAATAGAGGTGTCACTACTTCATAGGTACACAAAAAAAAAATATGAAAAATTTTTTGGTCTTTTTTTTCTTTTTTTTATACGACAATCGATATTCATTTTTTTAAATTCGATGCATATCTAAATAAAGAACATTATTTCAAAATTTGAAGCAATTCGCTTTTATACATCCTGAGATACAACACATTAAAGAAAAAACTAAAAAAAATCATAAGTCAAAAACTGTCACCGATAGGACGTTGATACTCAGCAGAAATATTCTTCACCATAAGAGGTACTCACAAAAAAATACTAGAGTCTGGTTGATTTAAAGGCTGACTTACTATGAAAATCCGACTATGGCCTTTATGTATCTAGAACTGCTACATTTTTTTAAATTAGGAGATTAGGGGTAATATTTAAGTCAATTTCGTATTATTGCACATGGAACCGCTTTATCATAATTCATAATCAAGTTCGCAGCTTACGGCAAGAAACGTGCACTTTGAGAGTAATCAAATTATTTACAAGATAAGAAATGGATGGTCCGACTTAGCAGTGCTGCTTTAGAAACACAGTTTCCTAATAATTGGCGACCCATGGTATTATTATAGATTCATGGAATACGGTTTACCTTTAGCTGTCATGCCTTCTGTGTTGTAGGAGGCTGGGCCGGGGCCTGCCTTGCCGCTGAAGCCTGGCGGCTCTAACTTATGCCCGAAGGTGAATGCAGGTGCTCGGGCCTTCCGAGACTCCGGAGGTGGTTTACCTGCAATCGAATTTCGACTAATCAGCAATGTTGTTTAGTATATTCAAGAACTGTGCGGGAAGCGAAGACTGACAGAATTTGAGGTTGTATACCTACTAGTTACTGCCGAAACTGTCACATCGTTATTTGGTACTCAATATTAGAGCTCTCGGTCGTGTCCGGGTTTCGTGTACCCGTTTCCGTGTACCCGTTTCTTTGCTACCGGGAAACGGGTTTCTTACCCGTTGGAAACGTTTAATTAGGAACAGTGTAATTAAGACACGGATACCCGAGTACCTGTGTCTGATCCGCCCTCAATGTGTAGTGGCAGTGGCAATCTAAAATATAGGTACGATTTTATATTTGAACAAAGTATTGAACCGCATTTAACCTGCAACAAAGAAAATTTCTAGCTGCGTAATTCGTAAAAAACTGCAAATTTTTCGATAGGTATTTATTTGTTTCAGACTTTTTACTAATAAAAACATAGGTTTTTCGAATATTCAATTGTAATGGGTCCGCAAGACTCAAGCTTGGAAAAGTTTCTAAGTAGATCCGCGGACCCGCGCTTGGAAACGTTTCTAAGTTGGAAACGTTTCTTGGCGTTTCGTGTCGTTCGGGTTCTTAGTACCGCCGGTGCTAAGGATTCGTGTACACGTGTCTGCGGGTAACACGGATACCGGTAGCCCTACTCAATATGAGAGAACTAGGTAAACTAATATAATTTGTATGAGGTCGTGATTTATACTAGTCAGCATCAGATATACCCGAACAGTTAATGTGGTCACAAACATCTGAGCAGACCTCTATTGTCATGGCGTTAGAGAGCATGTTCAGATATTTTTGTGCACCATAGCCCCTCTGATATATTTGATGGAAAGTGTAATGTCTAAAAATGCTAAAGTTAATTATTTTCTCTGCCACTATTCTTTACTTTCAGCACTGAATAATATAAGCTAGAATCAGAATTACGCTGAAATATTCTGTAAGACCATGCTAAATTTTTCCAAAAAAAAAATTTGCTAGTGCAGGTTTGCCTTGAAAGTATATTTTTGGCAACTAAAAGTCGCAAATTAAAAACGTTGCAATATAAAGTTACTTAACTACTTGGTTGAAATTAAAAATATCGAATGGGAGTAGAATATTGTCAACTAGAATCCGTGAAATCGGACTATCGCCATAGAGTAAATGATGATTGTATCACGCATACTCAGATTGAGCTCACCTTGGGCAGGGTCAATGTTTCTCGCCCACGCTCGCTCCAAATAGCCCAATTAGGTCCTCAACCACAACCTATAGGTACGACTATCGAATAATTATTAGGAAGACTATAACGTCATCAGTTCCAATACTAACACGTTTTATGTATAAACAATTAATCAACTGTTAGTTAGCATGATAAATGGCCAAGTAAAGGTCAATTTTTTATCTTTCGAAAGGAAAGAAGCGTGAATTCGGCCGAACAACACCGGCTTTGCGATGATGTCACGTTTACGTTGTTTTCAATATGTTGAAGTGCGAGGCCAGCGAGGCTATTGCGATTCACGTTCGACGCATTCCTTCTCTGTCGCACGAGTGAATTAACTGAAGTGTTAAAGGGAGGCGAAACGTCGATTGTGGTTCGCAGTAATCGCTAACTGTTTGCTGTTGCTGCGATAATCTGGACAACCTCAAAGGATGATGTCAGCAGCGCAAGTCCGCGGACAATGCTGTGCCGAAACTCGTGTGTACCATGTGCAAACAAAAAATGACCGTAAACGTAATGTAAGTACACAAGCGACAAAGTGTCTCAATAATTGACAGCATATTACTCGCACACTTACATAAATGTAAGTTGACTCTGGAAATAACATACGGAAGCAAATAATGATTTCAAGTATTGTTATTGAGATAATAATGCGATACCTACAACTAAATACATGAAAAAATCTAGAGGAAAAAATATGCACTATAAATGGTAAGAAAAAGACGTTCTATTGTCAAAAACACATACCAAAGAGAACTATCTATAACTTACAATGTTATGTATAATTATTCATAATAAGCTAAAAATACGTAACAAAATCCACACATCAAAGAAAACATAGTACCTATGCCTAGGTGTATGTTTCTTAATTGCGTTTTGTTCAAAAACTTAAACTGCTCAAAAGAAAATAACAAAATTGAGATGTTGCCAATAAACACAAAATTACGATAGAAGCAAAAACCAAAAGCTTTCCATATTTTAACAATGTTCTAAATAAGAATTCTACATGCCATATGATATTACTATCAAAGTGCTACAACTACTACGACATGTAGGTAGGTATTTACCAATAAGAGATGGTAAAGAGACAACAGCAGGTCCAGGGCTAGCGGTCTCCGCCGCGATGGGCCCGCGCCGCTTGGTGGGGGTCCAGGGGTTCTGCCGCACGCCCATGGGCTCCTCGCAGGGCAGGGACTTCCACGTGGACGACCCTCGCTGCAGCGAGCTGCGCCGTCTTGGTACCTGATAGTGGTACTTGTGTAGCAATGGCAAAAACGATTCCTATGTGAAGTTTTTGGCGCCAAATCCCTAATAACAACTCAAACCAAAAAACATTGCAAACTTTTATCTTGTAGCTCTGTGCAAGTCTGTCTGTGCAAGTCATTTTTTTTCCTAGTTCATTCCCACATCAGCAATATGCATCAGTCAGCAAAAACTGTAAAAGCCCGGGGTAGCGATATCCGTTTCAATGCCCCCGCTTGGTGGGGGTCCAAGGGTTCTGCCGCACGCCCACGGGTTCCTGGCAGAGCAAGGACTTCTACGTGGACGACCCTCGCTGGAACGAGCCCCGCCGTCTTGGACGGTACGTAGTGTAGCAATGACAAAAATGGTTTGACGTGAGTCGTTCTGAAGTTTATGCTGCAAAATTCCTATTAACAACTCGTACCAAAACCCATTGCAAATATGTATCTGAATTCTGAAACTTGTACTTTGTGTAAGGAAAAAAATATTTATTTAAGCTTTAGTTACCGGTAGTCGGAATTTGTTCGCCAGAAAGATTTTTCTACCCTTTTTCCTAAATTATATGGAATAGTTGACATGTCAGTGTGATTAACATGATCTGCCCCGGCTTACTCGCATCAATACGCGAGTACGAGCAGGATGGATAGAAAGTAAGTCAGCGTCAACAACACAACGGCAGCTCACGGTACGGCTACTTTGTGACCTCGGTGGAATCAAAACAAATTTCCACAGAAAATACTGAGAGGTTTTTATCTTTTATCTAATTGAGCGCTTGGCCTAAATTAATATCATACTATCAGCAATTTACTATAATTAAACACGACAAAAACATTTTAATAAACTTACTGCACGTTAACTCATAATAACTCACGTTAGCTTGATAATTTAATAAAAGTAACCCATTTAAACCCAATAGAAAATTAACTTTAATAGTCCCTAAACGCATACAGTGGTCGCAAATGGGTTAAATATGGTTATGACGCCGAAACAAGCATAAACTTTTGTGAAACGTGACTGTTTTGTGTTTTATGTTTATGTAAATAATTTTCCAGTTTATATTAAGTTACTTAATCGGCACGTCACGCCAGCGTGAGAGAATCAGCTATTTGTGTTACGGTGACGTTATTACTAGATTGAAATAACCTGTTAAGGCTTGTTTATGTAAAGAATACAAATCTAATTTATTACTTTTCTCTTATACAGCATTATTGTTAGAAGTTCGTTAGAAAAACGATGAAAACTATGAGAAAACATAATTATCAGAAAAACATGATAGTATGAAATCAAGTATTTTATCTTTAGAATTAGAACGATTTTCTCGAGGTTTAATAGGGTTATTATACTAAAAGAGTAATCAAACAGCATACACAAATCCTTTTAAAGGCAAATAACTATAAATAGGGTTTCAATTAACGTTGCTACCGTAAGTAGTCTACCACCGGATCATATGCAGTGAAGCACCGAGTACCTACTCCAACTCCAATCTGATTCTGATTGTGATTAGACATTTAACAGAAACTACAAAAAATAAAGAAATAGTACCTTATTCATCGACCTTAAGAGTATTATAAATAAATAAATAATAAATTAATCAAAATAATAATATCTGGGACATGTTACACAAATCGACCTAGTCCCACGGTAAGCTCAATTAAGGCTTGTGTTGTGGGTACCAGGCGACGATATATATAATAGATACTTAAATCCCCAATGACCAAGGAACATATATTTGTGATTAATAAATACACAAATAATGCTCTCGCCGGGAATCAAACCCGAAATCTCCAGCTTCGTAGGCAGAGTTACGGACCAACTAGGTTACGGAGGCTGACATGTAATACCTATAATAGTATAAACATCATGTTAAAAACAAATATTTCGTATGAAATATACCTTGTTAAAATAATGTCACGTATTTATTATTATATGTCGGAGATATGAGTTACTAAATCTAGAAAACGATAAGCAATGTTTTGCTTGGAGTGGTCTTTGCTTGGTCCATGCAGGTTTGCAGGAAGATGATACCAACCTATGAACAGGTGGCTGGTGACCTGACAGTATAAAAGGTCACTACTGCAGTGTTCATCAATTCATTCCCGTGTTAGACATAGAACGATTCACTCTTGTCTTGTTATGTGAAGGGTTTACATTCTTACGAAGGAAGTTATTTCTATGGGGTATGCATCTATGCATGGACGCAAGCTTAGAACTCTCCATTCGTTTTCTACTACTGCGTAGATGCGTAGATACAAGAGTTACTGTTAGTAACGAGTAACAAGTAGCTAGGAGGCAGATAACTAAAATCCTACCCCTCTTAGCTCGGCTGTCATTAGAGTTCCCGATATCAGCAAGTGGGATGAAGACTCAAGGCTCATGTAACAGTGAGTACTGGTATTGTATCACATGTAAACGGTAAGGTTTAAAATCGACAAAAGTTGGTAAGGTAATGATTGTTCACAATTTTTACAGTAAAGTTACGTGATTGTGACAAAGCAGTTATCTAACTTTGTTCTTTTTTGTTATTTCTGTTGTAAAAATACGTGCGGGTATTAACCCTACCCACTTGACCATAAAATAAAAACAGTAATTCTAGTAATTTCAAGTTATATCGTGGCCTATACTTATTACTTTCTTAGTTTTAAATTACTAGCAGTTCCGAAATACGGGCAGGTAGCCCTTTGTTTTGTTTTGTAGTGTGCCAAAAATAAATTCTTGATCGTGACAAACATTTTCAATCCATGCCTGTTGTGAAAACTTTTCTATGCGTGTGAAATTACCGTTACAGATGTTCAACCTCAAGATCAACAAGATCACTGTGAGAGTGGTCAGCGTTTTCGTCCGTGATGGCGATGTCGCTGTGGTGATGAAACGAGCGCAATTTCTGACAATTTATTGCAAGGTGTACAAGAAAATAAGAGAAAAACTGCCAAAGACTCGAGTTTTGGAGCAACGAAAATCAAAGGACAGGTTTCGTTCCAATTGTTTTAATGCAAAATTCGAAGTAGTAATTCAAAAATTAACGGTTGACATTTTGTTTGTAGCGTGAAGTTTTTGTGTCCTCAAAACGTTTTATTATTTGCGAGATTAACTTGGTTGTAGTAAAGTGAAGTCCATCATCATTTTAATGACAAAGTGTACTAGATGCCAATACCCTAAACCTAACTTTCTAGTCTCGTTAGAGCCCAACCTCATCGGGCTGAGCCCGCGTACAAATTATTTCAGCGATGAAACTGATACCGTACAATTTGATATTTTCAGTTCACCATGTTGAACCAGAGCAACCTGCCGGCATCATGGCTGTTGCTGTCATCACGTCCCGACGGCGTGGCAGAGGAAGACTGGTGTCGCTGCTGCCTTCCGTGAACACGTGGTGCAACGCGTGGTGTGTCCACACCTTTACAACAGACAGCGTTGTTGATCCGGTGAGAAGTTCACATTTTGTTGGGCTATTTGAGCCCTGAGCTAATTAGTGAAACTAATGTTGTAGAGTCATCGAGGGCTTATCCTTTTGAGATTATCAAATTGAAAATGCCGATGATGATGATGAAGGTCATGATGAAGGCCATAATGAAGGTCAAGATGAAGGTCATAATGAAGGTCACTATGAAGGTCGTGATGAAGGTCACGATGAAGGTCATGATGAAGGTCATGATGAAGGTCATGATGAAGGTCATGATGGTGGTCATGATGGTGGTCATGATGGTGGTCATGATGGTGGTCATGATGGTGGTCATGATGGTGGTCATGATGGTGGTCATGATGATGATCATGATGACGGTTATGATGTTGGTGGTGATAGTCATTTCTTATTATTTGGGCTGTCCATAGTTTCAATTGGACTGCCTTAGTTTAATTAAAGTTGTGAATTATAATTATTGGAATTAGAAATTTAGTTTGCAATCGTATAATGAAACTTTTTACATTCAATTTGGTTACGTTTTCTCAGACTGCATACACCATTTTGTCATTCGTAATCGTAGGTGTAAAATCGGATCTATTTTTCCGTCTCCGTGCGGCCACGAGACATTGTGGGTGGCATGCGTTTGGTTTGATGGTGTAATCGGTCGATGTGTTTTTGGTTTGGTTACCGGATGGAGGTAGACCAATTTTGTTGTTGCTGGATGGAAGCAACTGTGGTTTTGGTTACTGGATGGAGGTAGACCAACTTTAGAGTACTGTAACCCATTTGTTGGTTTGTTGAAGTGTTTCATTTGACTATTGTAGAACTATGTCTGTTACTGGCTAGTAAAGTAGTAAGTACTGACTGACGGACTGACTAGTCTATTCGAATGTTAATGAAGTTGATTTTAATTCCCTGGGTTGATTAAACGAGTACCTAAATAATTTTTAAATTTAATGAATTCAAATCATCACTCATGTGAGCTTTCAATGGACCGAGAGCAAGTCCGAGGGATTGAACGTGATCTAATAATCGCATCAGAAGTTCCGAAGCATGTAAAAGGTGCACGTGGACTGCTTTTTATGTGCAGTATACTCTTTGCGAGGAGTAGCACTTACGCGGCTGAGATGGTTCCAACTTCTGATAGGTTATTGAATCCTAACAATCCGATGGACAAAAATGAAATCTGGTGGTTATGGTGTAACCTGGTTGAGTAATTTACGTTTTTGTTTGAGTCGAGAGGTTGACTCATTTGAATCATTCATTATTTGAGATCATTTTGACTTATCATTTTGGTAATGCCACAAAAAAAAAAAAAAGTTATTGTTGTTAAACGGGATGAAGTGACTATGTCACAATGTGAGTTTACGATGGACATAAACGTGACTTGGGTTCCTTAATTTTGATTTTACTGGTAACTAAAACTGAGCTGGTGGCACTATCAAAATTGTCTAACAAATTGAAGTTCATGATGATTGAATACAGATAACATTTTGTTGTTAATTAAAATGCTAGAAAGGCAAGTACCAATTGAAGTAGATGAAGATTGTTGTGGTATGAAGGATGAGGTTCACAGTTCGGTTGGTCGACCGTACCAGAGGCTTGATCGTAGCCGTAGCCCGTTAGAAGTCGGTGTCTACCTTTGAGTAGTCCGTGGGTACGCGGTGCGCGATAAGCTCTGGCGGAGGTCGGGTCTTGTAGAGACCGTAGAGTCATAGGGTTGACTCGGCGATCCCTTGGGGATGCGCGTAGTGTGGTTATGTGATAACCAATAGGCCACGAATGAGAGACCTGCTTCCGAAAGTTTGCCGTCATGTGTTTTACGTAAAAGGTGGCTATGAAAGCCAGGTGGTACTTGTCTGGTCTTGCATTTAAATTGGTGGTAATGAATTGACTTTAAGTGATCCTAAATTCAGTGGCAAAGAATAAAATTATTTTCCTTGAGTTGAGTTGATTTTACGTAGACAGATAATTTGGTCAGGAGTAACCGAGTGGTGACAAAGATTACTGATGTACGTGTTTGTTTCAGATACAAGCGAGGACGCTTGTCTTGTCAGTATGGCCGTGTCGGAGATATGAGTTACTAAATCTAGAAAACGATAAGCAATGTTTTGCTTGGAGTGGTCTTTGCTTGGTCCATGCAGGTTTGCAGGTAGATGATACCAACCTACCCAACTAGCAAAATTTCGTCATATAATCGTCACGGAAACGTAACATATTCAGGCTTTTAGCTTATGAAATTGGTCATAAAAACGTAATAATTACGTTTATATAACGCGATTTGGGCCCATATTACTCAGCTTTTTAGCCATATAAAAGCCATTTAACTGAAGCTGCCACCACTTATTAGTCATATAATAATCATAGCCGTTACCACTTTATAGCTAACTAGCTGAATAATAGCGACTTATATAGCTTTTATATAACTTTTAATCATATAAGAGCCATATAACCGCTGAGTTAGTTATTTATTGATCATATAATTGCTACTTATATGCCAAATTTGTGGAATAAAAGTGTCCATCGAAACTAAATAGAAGACGGATTGACAACTTGCTCGTGAATATAATTTTGTTAGTGCTAGCTGGTGTAAACAAAATTAAATCACTTAATGCCGTTGAGTATGTTTTGACAGAGCTATCTAAGTAATATATGACCATGTTATAATTGGCATTATAAATTCTACCTAATGGTGAAAATGTATTGCGAATACCACTTTACTGATAAAGTATACTATATTTAGTAGTAAATAATGAACGCGCCACTTTAATTATTAGTTATTACAATATAAATTAAATAAATATTTTTAATTATTACGATGGAAACTACTATATGACATGTATACGATTAACATATCATATAACTGCTTCGTATTAGTTCTTATATAGCAAGTTTAGTGTTTTAAGCGCCATGACACCTACAGGTAGATACGTTAATCATATAAAAGTAACAGCTGAAACCAAAAAGTTCTATAATAGCAATTATTTTTCCATTTACTCGAGCATAGGTCATATAAGATGTAATTATTCGACAAATAGTCAAGTAAGCGTCATGTAAAAGCAGGTTACTCAGCATTAATCTTATATGACTCTTTAGTCATAAAAGATGTCGAGATGCTGAATAAAACACTTTTATAAAACAACATATATAATTAGCTGTTATATGACTTCATTCACAATAGTCGTATAATAGCAACTGCGTTACGTTTACTCGACTTTTTCTCACAAGTCATAAGTCAGCCATATAAGTTTTTGCTACTCGGCAAAAAAGTCATATAAGCGTTTTAT
Organism: Thaumatotibia leucotreta; assembly: GCA_025490895.1. Classification (NCBI taxonomy): domain Eukaryota; kingdom Metazoa; phylum Arthropoda; class Insecta; order Lepidoptera; family Tortricidae; genus Thaumatotibia; species Thaumatotibia leucotreta. The sequence continues at coordinate 91,589 of JALPQI010002008.1, forward strand.
AAACGTGTCTTTTTCAGCAACTTCTTATATGACTCTTAAGTCATATAAGAAAGTCGTATAAACGTGTATATGACATCTTATACGACGATTATGCTATTGCTGTATAAGTTGGCTTTATACGACAGGTACTGTGTAATTTGCGTTTATATGACTTTTATACGACATATTGCTGTATAAGCTGGCTTTATACGATAGGTACTGTGTAATTCGCGTTTATATGACTTTTATACGACTTATTAGCTGAGTAAGCTCGATGTTATATGACTGTTTTGCTAGTTGGGTATGAACAGGTGGCTGGTGACCTGACAGTATAAAAGGTCACTACTGCAGTGTTCATCAATTCATTCCCGTGTTAGACATAGAACGATTCACTCTTGTCTTGTTATGTGAAGGGTTTACATTCTTACGAAGGAAGTTATTTCTATGGGGTATGCATCTATGCATGGACGCAAGCTTAGAACTCTCCATTCGTTTTCTACTACTGCGTAGATGCGTAGATACAAGAGTTACTGTTAGTAACGAGTAACAAGTAGCTAGGAGGCAGATAACTAAAATCCTACCCCTCTTAGCTCGGCTGTCATTAGAGTTCCCGATATATACATATAATAAAAAATGCATTAATATTATCATGTCTCAAGACAGACTTAATATACTAAAAAACAACACTGACCGTGTATGGAAAATCGAGCTTAATTATTCACATGCAACCCAAAAAGGGTAAGAAACTCCTGAATAGTGCAATAATTGTCCTCATTTGTTCATATTTAACTCTTTCTCTGACAGTGTGAATTAGTGTGACACGTAGAGTCCCAGCTAGCCTCTATTACAATAAAGTTTAACATCATCAGTCTATATCAGTCCACTGCTGGACGTAGGCCTCTCGTATTAATATGCATAGGGCTGCATTAGGAAGTTGTATCATCATCATCACGCCACGCTGGGTTAGTGATCGCACTATTGCATCTACTACGATGATGCTGCTGCCCATCATCAATCTCATACCTATTAAGCAAATTTTCAGTGACACCTTAATTCCTTAGTCGAGTCTTACGACACCCACGGGACGAGTTTGGGTGATGACAAATTTATTCTTTCGGCCATCACCACACGGCTTTAGTTGAATTCTTACTTTGCAGTCACAACACGACTTAAAATACAAAAAAAAAATGTATGAAATGTATTATGAATGGGTCAGTGAATATGTTAAGATCACCCAAAAAGCCCCACGGTAATATTGAAAATTATATATACCTACAGTACCAATTAAAGTAAAAATACTAATACTAACCGATTGGTATTGACCCGAAGTTACAACAGATCTTGACATTATTTTAATTAATAAATTACGTATGATTACTTATTGATTATGTTATTTTAGTTGAAGCTTGCTCGATGAATCGTATTATACACAAATATTACACTATGAATATCTTAGAAACTGTATAAAGTATAGGAGTTATATATACATGTATTTATTAGGTTTTCGATTGACAAATAATGACATATGTCAGGATTTTTTGAAGCAAGATTCGTTTTTTAAATTGTTTGTCCAATAAGTTTGAACTACAACCTAGTTTGCTATTCTATTTTTTTAAATTTACTTAATCAAACTCTGATCTGAAAACATGAAATCACTAACATGCGTATTTTTCATCAGAAATTTAGAATTGAATCTGATGTAGAAATTGAATAATTTTATTTTCCCGGAAACTTCCAAACTGTGCATCTGTATGAACATCGAAATCGTTAGTTCGGAACTCGCTGCATTTGCCATCAATATATTATATATTATTCTTCCAAGTCACAGACAACATAAACAGGTTATGTTGTCTGTGTTCCAAGTACATTGCTACTTTATTTAAGATAATATTATGATATGGTTGCGGTAACTTTTTGCATTTGAAGGACATCCCTTTTATGGCACTCGCTTATATTCAAACAGAACACAATCACTACTTTTCAATTATATTCTTTAGCATTGAATAGTATTAATTATATGAGTAAATATGTAAACACGTATTTTAGGCACGTACAATTTCCACACAATTCGTATGAATTTTCCAACAAAATGTGGTGGCTCAATCTCTAAGCTCAATTTGTACGTACGTGGTTCCATGTTCAAAAGTCCCTCTGAATATTAGGTAAAAGCATCCGCATTCATATCGTGCAATTCGTGCACCAAGGTGACATCGTGGCCTTAGTTATTCATGCTGCAGTATTTTTAGTGTTGGTGAATCTTACTTTGTTTTCTTAAAATTCAACATAACGAAATTTACGAACACACATGTATTCACATTCACAAGTTCTGCCTCATACCACACTCATATCCGCTACTTATTGTTACATCATCATCAGCCTATTTCAGCCCACTGCTGGACATAGACCTATCCTATCCTAATGCCCATAATCGCAACGCTGAGCTACCGGGTTGGCGATCGCAGTAGTAATGTGGCCATTATGATGTTGATGACGCTGACGCCGCCCGTCATCATCAATCTTCAATAAATGAATGGTCAGTGACATTTCAATCCCTTAATCCATCGAATCTCAGGCATTTGGAGTGCTTATGTACTTCCGTCATCATAATATGATGTTGATGACGCTGGGGCTCAAAGGGTTAAGCGACTCTTACCACACCCACGGGAAGAGTTGGGGTGGTGACAAACGTATTTTTGGCGCCGTCACGCAGCAGTACCTGTTACGCTGATGTGAAAATTTAAATGAGACAATAAAATACAAGCCCAGTAAGCGGCTTAGTAACTTTAATAAGATTTTCTAAATGGTAGACAGGAAAGCCCGCCACAGGATGGAGCGACGACCTGGTAAAGGTTGCGGGCAGCTCAAGACCAATCTTTGTGGCACTCTCTGGGGGAGGCCTATATCCACGTCCAGCAGTGGACGTCATTTGGCTAATTAATGATGATGATGAAATGGTAGACATGTTATACAATGAAATAAAATATACGGCGCCACAAAAGCAATTAAAAATCAATTTATAGCTATAGATTCCTGTTAATCTTACAGGCAGTTGGACTATTCTCTACGCCAGTCATATCATACAGCATCGTAAATAAATTAGCTGTCGTATTATTATGAACTAATTACTACAATGATGTAGAAATTAAGTTATCAGATCAGTATATCCTTGACTTACTAACAGATTAATTAGATTAAGAGATTAGACTAATCTTTCGAGATCATAAAATATTTCAGCTTTATTGCACAAACATATTTAACAGAGAAATATGGGTCTATACCTAGACTAGAGCCATTAGCCAATTCATCAAAAATATGCCAGCAAAAATGGGGTTATTGAACTGCTTGAATAATGATTAATGATAATGACCCAAGTACTTGAACTCTATCCCATAGGTTGTTTAATATCCGTTAGCACATTAAAGTGGGATATTAGGAGCCCATCCCTCCATACATGAGAGAAGGCCTCCGCCCAGCAGGAGGAAGACCCTATAATAGGTATATTAGTAATGATAGTTTAGCCTAGGAAATATATAGGCCCTATACAGGGTGGAAAGTCTTTTTGGGTCAGTGAGGGTAGCTACCAGATCCAGAGTAGCTACACGAAAATTGTCTTAGAAGACCTTCCCTCGATTTTAAATTAATGTAGATTGACATTTACATTAATATTTAAAATTTCATACAATTAGGTACTATGGGAATGGGAATTGTAATTCTTGAATTCGCGGCTTTTCTAGACGAAAAAAATATTTTGTTCTCATACAAGCTTTTGACCCTGAACTGAAACAGGATGGATTGGATCCAAACAAAAGTTTGTCAAAAATGGCAATTTTCTCGCAACCTGTATTATTTTCCCAACATATGTAAACGCCAATCTTCTATAATTCAAAATTGAGGGAAGGTCTTCTAAGACTATTTATTATTATTGCCCTTACTGACCCAAAAAGAATTTCCACCTTGTATATTTAGGCTAAACTATCATTAGAATTACTGTACCTATTTAATATTAAAATATAGTTGAACTTCGGAAGCCTAATAGTTTAATTTACGAAAGGGGACAGTCCGTCCGATTACATCGTATTCGCCTCAACATTGTCCCTATTGGGTATTTAGAAAGCTGTTCTACCCTTTTACGGGTAATGTTGCACGCCTCATGTCGGCCACCAAAGGAATACGGCGGTATTGCTGCATAACTGGTATATGTTCAATACGTCCTTAATGCCTTGCGAGTATCATAGGGTTCGGTAGCCAACTTATTGTTTCGTCAGCTCGGATTATTTGCTCATTTCTATCCTCAGTACACTCAACTTTAGATATATGGTAGCGGTACTTAAAAATGTCTGAACATGGACTCTAAAGCCATAACAATAGAGGCCTACTCAGATATTTGTCAGTATCCTAATACCCACGCCGATATACAAATGACGACTTTACTATAAAGCCATAACTCAGCATATTTTTTACAGGTGTTTGTTCGACGTTAACAACAACAAAAAAGTACTTATTTTGCAGTTGCTGCTACCAATACTAAGTAGGTTGACTGAGATTATTTAAGGCTAATAATAGTAATAATGTAAGTATCTTACACACCAATCCTAAATATACCCGGGACATGTATGTAGTATAATATGTCGCAGTAAGATAGATAAAGACATTATAAGAATATACACAGTTTGATCTTAATACTTGGAATATAAGTGAACATTTCTGAAAAAATTGTACATTCTTCGTATCACACAAAAATTGGTCGACTGGTAGAGTAGCTTGTTAACAAAGATGTATAGGAATCTGGTAACAAAATAGAAAATTTCCATAGAAACTTCCGGGGACTATTTGGGAAATGTAGTGCATCTTGCTCAGCGTCATTGACTTGACCAGTCAATAGTGACAATACGCGAGGACATTGAGTGTCTTTGGTGTTCAAAGGGTTAAATGTTTTGACTACCTAAAATATCTGTAAAAAATCGGTACAATAGCCGTGTTACTATATTTAAAAACAAGTCAACAAGACTTGCTCACCACCTTCGCCACCCACGTCTGATGACGCGTCGTTATCGTCCCACAGCTGCCTAGACAAATGACGGAAACAATGATTTATTGTGCTTAGCCTTTCCCCTTGTCAGTGATTTACCTCAACATCATCATGTTCATCATTACTTCAAAATCTTGAAATACAAATATTAGTTTATCCTATGTCGAGGGAATAAATAGTATGAGCAGGATTTTTGGAATACCTAATCAGTAATCACTTGAAACAATAATAGCTGACGTAATATGGAAATGTTTTGGATAATAGGTATTTGGAAAACTTTTCATTTCCTGTCTTAGGTTTTTTCTATGTGCAGTCAAAGACAAAATAAGGTGTGCACAAAAATGTTCAAAAATATGTCCCAGTGCACCCTAATTCTGTGTAATAAGATTGAACGTCGTAACATATTTATGTGCGGATTCTTTCAATACTTATTTTTGCACTTGACTGTACTTAACGAATTCAAATGAATAAATAAGAATATGATGAAACATTTATAAATATTATATATAGGTTTAATTTTGAAAATGCGCCTACAGTACCTACTACCTACAGTACCTACCTACTTTGTCTTGTACTTGCTCACTTTTTTTTGCTATTTTGTGATTATGTGGATTTAAGTACCTCCAATCCACATTTTTAACTATTCGTAAGTACAAGCATTAAAAGAAAAGTAAATTAATAAAATATGCAATTACGTAGGTAAAGTTCCTAATTCCGTGATAGCGGTATCGATTAAAATAGTAAATTTCCTAATTAGTGCGGGAAAACTTTTTTTCGGCGAGGGTGAATGTTGGAGCCCGAGTGAAACGAGGGCGACAATCACCCGAGTTAAAAAAGTTTTTGCACGTGTAAGGGACGATTTTTTTCATAACAAGTGCGTCAAAAAAAGGAAATACCGCGCGCGAAGCGTGCGCAAAGTTCGTTTTTGCGCACTAGTTAGGAAAATATTATTATGATTGTTTGTAGACGTTGCAACAGGATTAGGTACCTACCTACTTAACGTGCGTACGTAAATATTTCAAGGATAAACCAAACAAAACATTACGTAATGCAGTCTGATTCTTTTGCTCGAGCGAATTGTAAAATGCTAATAAATATTTATCGATGGCAAACGAGCCTGCAGTAGGTAGGTAAAAGCTGAAAGAAAACTTCAGTGCCAGGACGTGCGAGTCGCCACTCTGTCGCCGTGAAAAATGAATAAAATCGTATTTGGGCCAATCGAGTCTGTCCCACCGGCGAAGAATTGCGAATGTTCCTTCTATTTATAGCGTAGGATACTTACTTATACGTTTGTTTGTATATCTGATCGCATCAATCGAAATTTGGATATCGAAAAATAAACACTACTTTTTCAGTTCGGTCTCGTATTATACACCTATACAGCATGTTGCCATGACCCGAGCTTTTAAGAAAATGGGTAATACTAATAATACGCATTACAAGCAATCGTTTTTAAGTATTAACGAATATAATATTTTCTTCGGTTACCGCAAGGATTGCACATGAAATAAAACTATGAAAACGGATAAACTCGCGTATATTAACTAATTTTAACTTCATTCTGACGTTTCGAACACTTTACAGGGTTCGTGGTCTGCCTGACAATGGACTGACAATGGAGGAAATTTGATAGATCTATCTCCATCAAAATAAGAAAGATAAATACAAAACTACCCACAAAGAAAAATATACTAATCCACAGACAATAAATTTTAAGGGTGGATGTACATACTAAATTTGAAAATTAAGCTAGTTATTCATTACAAGTATTTTCAGAATGAAGAGACAAAAAATATTTTTTCTTTTTTTTCTTTCTTTCTTTCGCATACCTAAAATCTTGCATTATTTCCTAATCACGCATTTTTAGCACAAAATATTGGTCTTATCATTGTCGCGATCACACCTGAAATCTCAAGTTCACATGCATTTTTAGTTAAAATTATTGATATTTATTATTAGTAGGTATTACCTAACATAAAAATAAATGAATGTGTTTCACGATATGTGCCAAAGACAACAAACGCTATTGAAAGTCAGCCATATTTGTTTATGTTGTTTTTGTTTTTTACTGGCGAACGGTATTATAATAGGCGACCGTTACCTCAGTTACCTACTACTGTTCAATAATTTTCGTTAAGTTATGATAAGATTGATAGGTCATATATGTATTATGATACCTACCTGCAGTATACTATATGCATCCGGCCTTGAAATCATAGCTGAAACACTTTCCAAGTAACATAGGTACAAGACTACAAGTACTCTAAAGTTTTAGTAAAGTAAGTGACTGTGCAACGCAAGTAAGTAGAATTGAAGCTCAGAAAACAAAGTACTTATACAGAATATTAGTATGATTACCTGTTGTATAACAGAGCATTTGTTTACGATCAGTCCGACCTTGTCGGCCAGGTTATGGATTTGTCTAGGTGAGGCGATAACTCCGGTTATCAGACAAGTGTCTCAATTGAGCTCGTTTGGCGATAACCTGCCGGCTCATGCCGTCATCGGCCATTTTGAGCGACTGCATTGCTGCTATAATGTCCCCTTTATATACCGTATCTAGTTGTTCAAACGATCCACCTATATGACCCCATATCCGAAGAATATCTGGCGGATAATCTGGAGGTCCTGGGTTCTAATCCCGATGAGTTTTCTAAGTTTTGTTCCTTAGTCAAGAAGTGTTTTCGATGTCATCAGATATATCGTAGCGTCCGGAGAGCTCAAAAAGATCTCAACACGCCTGTATCGTTATGGCAATAAAGGCGGGTTGAGATAATGTTTGATATCTATATATATACGATATAGGTAGTCTTATGTATATTTTTTTAGCTTAATACCCACAATACACGGTACTTTAGGTGGATTTGCGTAAGTTTCACGACATTTGTTTATTTGAAATAATCGAACCACCATACTTCAGCCTAAATAGGAAGGACCTTCTCAGCTTGGCGGTTATGTAAACAAACGTTAATTGATGCAAACACAAATAAATAACAGCTCGCGAACTGATTTACATCACCATGCAAATGGGTTGAGTAAATTACTGCCTGTAGGATACACCAGGCGACATCATTAGCGCTTGTAAACATTATGGTAAGACACGCATCCAAATAAAATAGATATACCTATACAATGTGCCCATGAGGAAAGGGAAAAAATACAACAGCGGATTTCTGACCAAATTTGAAGTTAAAAATGTCGTATGAAGTTTTCCGGATTCAGTCTATTTTAAGAGAAAATTTGATTTTTTCTAGCAAATGTAAAAAAACTTGAAAGTGCATTTTTTGCGATAGTTTGGTTAATAAAATCATTTTTCTGATAAGAAGGTGTTCAAAACATAAAAACAAAAAATATTTTTGCATATCTAACCAAAACTCATTTAACTTTTTTTGTTTCTTTTAGTCTCACGAATATTCAGTTAGAATTTTTCCCTTTCCTCGTGGGCGCCTTGTAGAGATAGAGCATTCAAAACGTACCTAAACAATATCCTACTTATAGTAACCATTATAATGGCGGGACCAGGTCCTGAATTCGGTCGATTCATATTGCATTGTTTAGTACTGAATTGGTACTATTTGCTATTTGCTAACAAGCTTTTGCAATACCAACATCGATTCGTTTGGATGAATTGCTTAAATTATTCGTGACTCCACTCGTGAAAAACGTTCAGCACAGAACATGGACTCTATACCAAATTTAGTAATAAATAAGTATTCACAGAGAACATAATAATATACTCTTCTAAGAGTTCCAATGACATAAACATACAACAAGTATTTATTAAAAACAAACAATAAACCATGCTCACCTGCTTAGAACTCCCGACAGAACTCAACAAAACTTCAGCCGGGTCGTTGTTAAAGTACAATAGACGATATTAAAATTATTTATTTATATTAGATAACTGATATTAGAGAAATCGTTTCGATCAGCCGCGGCTGGTCGTCGGGTCGCGATTCACGCGATCGTCGCGGTGCACTGCGGTCGAATGGCGAAGCCGCGAGTATGACTCTCGAATACGCGTGGGTTCGCGCCAACCGGTCGCTTAGGTTACGAGTTGCGATGCTGTTTGAATAGAACCTGCGATTTGTCACAAGTATATATTATAAAAAATATAGTTGTAAAAAAATCTATACATGTGGGCTGACCAATATCTAAGATCAAGTTAGTAGTGGTTACATACTGATAGCGCTTCTTCTTAGAAAAGTGGATAGACTAAATACCTTTTGGTTTAACAATTTTTGTTACGTTGTTATGAAAGTCAGGTCATCCGACAAACTACAATACTCCTGTGAAAATCTTAAAAAATAACTGAGGTCATACATAAGTAAATGTAACTGAAAAAAACTCGTAATTCATCATTTACCCGGTTTAATCGCGCCCTTATTAGATTTACAAGCGGTATCGAATAATAATTCGGTAGTATAAGAATAAGAGTTAAAAGCGAGTCTGCCTACGACCCGTGTAACGTCAGGATAAAATAAATAAATAAATATCTGGGACATCTTACACGAATCGAACTAGTCCCACGGTAAGCTCAATTAAAGGCTTACGATGTGAGTACCAGGCGACTATACATATAATAGATACCTAGATACATACAGATACATAAATACATAGACAGCCATGACCAAAGAACAAATATTTGTGATAAATAAATACACAAATATTATGGGATTCGAACCCGGAACCTCCAGCTTCGTAGGCAGGGTCACTACCAATACCAACTAGGCTACGGAGGCTGACAATAATTTATTAAACGTAAGTACGTTTGTCCTTAAAATATAAGATAATCGTGAAAGTTCAAATAAAAACAAATTAAATCAATATAGACGCTAGAAGAACAATAAATAAAATATCGAAAACATAAGAAATTACGAACGCTTTTGCTTTCAGCGATCTCGCTCATGGTCTTCGGAGCATCGTTTCGGATCGGTTACAGGAGCGGAACTCAGAATTTAAATTTTTTGTAGTATTACCTAATTATTATTTAATTCTTCTTAGGAAAACTTTCGCGTAATCGTTGAACACACACGGCCATACAAGGCCCACAGAACAAGAATTTTGTTGTGACAATGTATTGAAGGTGAACCAGGTGTAAAATATTTATATCCATCCATAAGTTTCGTGTGACACAGTCACTGGAAAGTAGGTATTGTTAATAGTTTGCCAATTTTGATATCCAAGATGTTGGATGATTTATAAAAAAGAATAATTGAATTTGAAATTCCTTATCAGACCATATTTCGTCAATGTATTGAATACCTACCTACAACAAAATGGTTGTATGTACAAAACAGGAGCATTCCGTGAAAACATGTCGTAAGCGACACTGTCTTTTCAATACTTTTGAGAAATTAAATTAGCAAGCTGAGTTACACATGATTAGAACATATCAAGGCTTTAAGATTGACAGCGTTTCCTAGCAGCTAGCATATTTTATTAGGGTAGCTACCATAGCGAGTCGTAAGCGACAAAAAGTAGATGTTTTCAGGGAATGCTCCAACAGCAGACTTAACCCCCTTATTAATAATTTTAATAAAGCCTATCGACGCTTTCGCATTTTTATGGCAAATCGCGCCGTATCACCGTCAATCGGTGTCGTCCGAGTTGTTTATTTTTGGCTCTTATTGCGTAGTAATAAAGATTTTCATAAATGTATTAATCCGAATTCGCATCGATAAATTTAGGGAGACCCAAAGTCCTCAGTTAAGTATGTTGCGATATGCCATGGTGACGATTGTACGAACCACTTAATTTACTAAAAACAGAATTTCATCTTACAGACAGAAACGTCACCCCTCTGCAGTAAACAAAAGCCGTTCTGTAAACAAAATCTGTCAAGCCAACGCCAATAAGTGATTTTACTCAGCATAAGTACATACTAAGAATATTGAACCTTGGTTTTAAACGGTAAGTAGATAATGTAGGCAAATCCGGAACCAGTCGATTTGCAAGCTCAGCCTCGCTCCCCCCACGCCGCCTCCACGTCTAGCTGTTGTTGTACATCCTTATGTGGCACGTTCATTAAAAAGTGGACAATTTACTAGTTATAGTAAGATTCATAATGTTTACCTTTTGACTACAAACAAATTAAACGAGGAAGCTGCACGCCAGACTAAATTGCCTTTCAAAAATGATCCTAAAATTTCGTTGGCAAATATCACCCCATCTTTAATACGTCACGCTAATGTGATTCTATATTAACAAACGTATACCGCTTAAATATAGTTGATGATTGTGTGATGAATGTGATTGGTCCATTAAAGTTTTGATTGGCTATATTCTATTGCCATTTAATTTGGCAAAGACGTTGCGCCGCGCCGAGACATGTGCGGTGTTAAGAAAAGCTTCACGTCGCGTATGCGCTATGTATTACTGTGGGCTTTTTTGATGTTCATGTTTATTATGGTCACAGCCTCTTCAACGCTTTTCCTCTCGCTTCAAGACTAGTCCTACACAACAATCTCAACGAATGAATTACTCTTCCGCATAATAAACGCATAATAAGCTGTCCGCCGCATGCGATTTCGCATCGATGAAAGTAGCGTTTGAGGACCTACCGCGACCATGAAAAATCATAAATTTCAAGCTTCAATTCAATCATAAATTTCAATCTTCGTCACTCCGATGACGCTATGTTTAGAGTGACGAACACAGATGTTCAAAATTCACGATTTTCGAAGTTCGCGGGTAAGCCTGCTTAAGCCACATCATGACATCAGTTAGCGGGACTATTGCTTTGACGGCCATGTTAGGCGCATGTTAGGACGCCTCAAACCTTCAGGATAGGACACAACTAGGAAAATTGAGGAGGCAGTGAAACAGGCTAATGGCAATAAATTGACAATTGGACAATAATCGACATATTTATTTAACTCTTAAAGCGAACCTCTACCTCTAAATGTCCAGCATCTCATGTAAGCGTATCGAGTAAGGCACATCGTGAACTGTAGTGAAGTTGACGGCTTTTGAGCGAGCCACCACGTCCGACACTACTTGCTCGCGGTATTCTTGCCAGCGGCGAGCTGACACGAACTCTTTGAACAATTGCTTCTTTGTGGGGATCTGTGAAAAAAACATTGTGGAGACCAACTTGCATCTTGAAATGTCAGTTTAAAACATTATACATGGAGCTCGCGAGCATTGCGAAGGATTTTAATACTATTCCTGGCCATATTTCCGTACATGGCGTGAAGAGCTTGATTACTCGAGATTGCTGGAAGAAATTTTAACTTCAATTTATCATTAGGCTTGGGACTTTTGGATGCTCGCTATGGTTCTAGCATCCGTGGAGTCGCCATTATGTTAAAAAAAATTTTCGAAGTCAAAGTCAAAGTACACAATAATTTGTATGCAGGTATGTAATTGTAATTAAACATTCTACCGCTAGTAAACAAAATAAAGAAAAAACCTTTTAATAACAATAACAAAAATGTCTTCTTCAATCTAATATTAGTCGATACTTCTAAATTGCCGATGACGTACTGGCTTTAGTTGGTTTAATTAATAGTCGACTTTTTGAGTTTTAAGGTTGTGTCTCACGCAGAGGAATAAATGTAGGACTTGTATTTACTTATTGCTAGTTCATTTCATTGTAAGACTTTATCCATTTTAATAACAAACTATATTCAGCACAGTTATTTTGATGGGATACACTTTTAACATGGTTAACAAAATACATAAACACTTTTTCCGACTTTGAAATGAACATCACATAAAGAGCAAAACAAAAGATTACATAAAGAAAAAATAAAGTCTTGTAGATTTTTCTTCGTCATATTTTTATTCGATCCTGGCCTGCTACCGCGAACATCGAAGTTCGCAAATTGCGGGGATTTGTCTCTGTCACTCCAACGAAGGCATCATTATAGTGACAGAAAAAAATCCCCGAAATTTGCGAACTTCCATGTTCGCGGTACCAGGCCTGATACGGCTTTGATAACAGGATTTAATTTCGCAAGTCGTAAAATTATTCATTTTAAAATGTTATTACCAATTACGTAAACGATCTTTCATCTGAACGGTCACCTACTTAGGTACTCAAGTGTTTATTTTTATCTGAAATAGATGTCAGCAGTCTGTCAAACAAAACAAAGGTATCAAAGAGGATGCATAATAAAGTAAATCGTAGGTACGTATAAAGTACATAATTACATATTATGCATATCGCATCAACTGTGAACTTCGCCATGACTATGTGTGTAAATATATTTGTAATAAAATTAATACATAACTTCTGCAGCGGGAAGCAATGGTCCCCGGCTCCTGGATTCGCTGACGAAACTGTGCAACTTCTTGTTGGAGGGTTCGCTTAATCCGCTAGTGTGCCCGTATTTGTATGGGGCCTCTTTTTGTGCACTCACAACATAGCAAATTATTTGCAGCCGGTTCAAGTAGGCTTCGGAACCGCTCGGGGCTGTGAGGCAGCCATCCACGCCACTCGATGCTATGCGTTTGATAATGGCAACACCGACGCTGTTATTTTTAAGATTGATATCATAAATGCATTTAACAGCGTTGAGAGAGACATTATTCTTGGGGAAGCTTTGGATCGGGTGCCCTGCCTCTATCCTTTTTTACGCCAATGTTATTCTTGTGACAGTAACCTGGTATTTAATGGTATCTCCTTATCATCACAAGTTGGCGCTCAGCAGGGTGATCCATTGGGGCCTTTAGTGTTCTGCTTAGCTATACAGAAAACCATTTCGATGTTGGACTCGCCACTAAACGTTTGTTATTTAGACGACGGTACGATTGGGGGTAGTCCACAGAATGTGATGAACGATCTGGGTAAATTGACGGTAGCATTAAGGGAGGTTGGCTTGGAGATTAATCCTGCTAAGTGCAAATTGTTTTTCTGTGGTACTTCTGATGCCGGTAACTCTGTGTTGGCAGACTTTGACAAAGTATTGCCAGGATTGCGCCGCCTTCAAAAGTCTTCCCTGACCCTGTTGGGCGCTCCAATTTTCCCGAAAGGAGTCCGCGCTGCGATGGATAAAGCCTTGCAATGAACTAGCAATAAGTAAATACAAGTCCTACATTTATTCCTCTGCGTGAGACACAACCTTAAAACTCAAAAAGTCGACTATTAATAAAACCAACTAAAGCCAGTACGTCATCGGCAATTTAGAAGTATCGACTAATATTAGATTGAAGAAGACATTTTTGTTATTGTTATTAAAAGGTTTTTTCTTTATTTTGTTTACTAGCGGTAGAATGTTTAATTACATACCTGCATACAAATTATTGTGTACTTTGACTTTGACTTCGAAAATTTTTTTTAACATAATGGCGACTCCACGGATGCTAGAACCATAGCGAGCATCCAAAAGTCCCAAGCCTATTTATCATGAATAAAATTCCTTTTTCTTTACCAAAATATCTCGAATTATCAAGTTCTTCACGCCATGTACAAATTTAGAATCTTTAATGTTGTATTTCCAGGATTCGGCTTGGTTTCAGAGATAATAAACCTTTTTTCAAAATAAGTTTTTCAACGTAACTCGTCATAAAACTTCTTTTTATTACAATACTACCACAATGTGTTCTTATAATTATGTCACTTTTGGACAGTATGGTAACATATTTATCAGTAACCAAGTTGGGAAGTAACGGTTACGTCCATCACGCTCGCTCCAATACACCAACGCAATTATTTACGTAAGGTCAGTGTGGGTAAGTCCTGCATATTTTATTTGTAAGGAAATCCGTCATATGCGTTTTCTATCGTTGAGTTAGGGGTGAAAATCAGTTGGTAGACGGACTTTCCTGATAGACGGTCTTACCCGCATTGGCCTTATTTAGAAGTACCTATACCTTTTTCTCGAGATAGTGCTGTATACGAGTCCAGATGTTGGCAGTGTTCCGCTGCAGCAGCCAGACCTTCGGCAGTAGCATACATTCAACGGGAGTAAGCGCAACAATTCTCCGATCGCGCATGTTCTCGCCGAATCCAAAGGTGGACCCAGGGTTGAAGATAACCACCTGCTCAAATAAAGGGCATTTAACGTTTTGGACGCCAACAACTCACATATTGGCAGATTGTCTGGCACCACAGGTTCAACACTAAAGACCGATATATAACTCATGGTCCACAGAGCAATATAGACCCATACGGATAAGCGTAAAATTCAATTTCAGTTTTGACATTTTGTTGACGTGGCGTGATTGCTTTTGTATTTGACGTGGCGTCAAAAAGTTTAACCTTGGTCTTATTTATCTAAACAACTTTCTAACCTAAAAGTGCATGGTTTCCGTCGTAAACTGCTATTGCCAGCCTGCTATATTTGTCAGCCTCCGTAGCCTAGTCGGTAGTGACCCTGCCTACGAAGCTGGAGGTTCCGGGTTCGAATCCCGGCGAGGGCATTATTTGTGTATTTATTTATCACAAATATTTGTTCCTTGGTCATGGCTGTCTATGTATTTAAGTATCTGTCGGTATCTATCTATTATACAGTGTGTGACCTACAACCGGGGCGAAAATTTAAACGGTGCATTAATAAGCTGATCAACAATCATTTCCACATATTGTAATTTAAAAAAAAACTTTTTATTGTACTTTTTATTCATGTATTTTTCATTATTATGGGTTCATTTACTTGAATTAAAAGTTATCAATAACTTATCATTTTTGAATCATTGAAAAATGTACAATTTTTTTTTAAACCGTAACAAATTAGTGTAAAAATAAAAACAAAATTATTGTTATGACTTCGTACCTGGTATACTATCAAGATGTCTTGCGACTGACAAGCTACGACATCGTGATGCCAAGATCCAGTAATAAAGGTCCATAGCTTTGAATGACAATATCTCCGAACT
>JALPQI010002009.1:0-21106 GCA_025490895.1 Thaumatotibia leucotreta
TATGTGACGCTAGGTTGACCTGCAAATTAGGGTCTGTTAAGGTAGTAATCGCTGATTTGTACACTTAAATTTATGGTCGAATAGGACAAGCTTACTTTTTGATCCAGGTCAATTATTTATCTAACAAAATCGGCTGCTGAGGGTGTATTCACATTAACGACCACGAGCGACCACACGACCATAAGCACCACTTATACTAAGGGTGTTTATAAGTTTTTAACGATGATTTTCGCCAGTTAGAAAGTAATAAATTATTTTGTTGTTGGGACCAATTTTCTATGCTTTCTGTCCATCCCCACATTTTCCTGCTTCTAGGATCAACTCCTGAGCTTAGGACGGGGGATGACCTGAGGCTGTGTCTATCAGGGCCTGATCTAGAGCAAGTATTGTGAATGGTGGGGCAAGGGCTCGATTTTTGAGATCAGTTCTCCCAAAAAACTATCAGCCACCGGGGGGCTACGATCAAGTAAATTCCTACAGTATTCATTGCGTGCTAATACTTGAGGTATTTAGAACGGTGATGGGAATATCCAAGCTAGCTGGTAACGCCACGTTCAGCTGAATGCATTGTAAAACTGGGCTTGACCATTTGCCGCGTCCAGTGATACATAATTAGGCACTTCATACGCCCTTGCCGACACGAGGTGTATTTACTTCCGGGCTGTCCCTTTCGAAAATATTTTCACTGTTATAATGGGTAGGAGAAGGAAATTTCACTCGGAAACGACAGGCAGGCGAGACAGGCGGTCTGCTTCGCAATCGAACTTACCGGGGAGATAGTGAATTAGTAAATTAATGTTGTACTGGTCTACTAGATGAAACACCTTGTAACATAGATTCATTAGGGAGGATGACAGAGTTCCCCCTTTGTTCCTCAGGAAGGCAACTACCAACTTGTCGTCGCTTGTATTATGATGGAAGAGTTTGCTAAATAATGGCAACAACATTTTAGGGCATTTAGGATCGCGAGCATTTTTCGTTGATTTGAATGGAGACTTCACTCTTCTTGTCCTATCTTCTTATTGCCCCCATCATTTTATATCCACAATTCATTTCAATTCAATTTATTTCATTGTTTATCCACAATGATAGTTCAAGCAGCGCTTCTATTAGTACATACTCGTATAGGGAATCGACAATATATGGACTGGTGAAGGAGACTCGCACCAAATGCTAACAGGGCTCTGTGATTGAAATGGCCACGGGGTACTGGAAAGCGGGCAAAGTTTAGGGAGCCCACAATGCTTTGAATTTCGTTTGTACAAGCGGATTTTCGCTTCAAAAACGGCATTTATTTTCAGGGCCAAGCATTTCTTTAATGGGAAGTACTTTTTGTTGGAATGAGGATACCAACAATTTTCCAGGTATTCTATGGCCCTCCGAGAGGTAAGGATAGACTTAACATGATTGACCTGCCAGCCCAAATGTTCTAGAATTCGCACCGTTTTTAAGGCTTTTCGTGATAAAGGCCGAGGTTCTGATTTGCTAGGAGAAAAACGTCTAAATTAACTAAAACTCGAAAGATATGGGCAACCCAATTGGTCAGAAATGACCTTAAGGCAAGTAGGTCATCGGCAGCTGTTAAAAATCAGACTTTGAAACAAATTCAGACTCGCTGGCTGCGACAGGCAGATGGAAATAGGCGTTTGACAGATCTATTTTTACTAGCAAATCTGAGGGCTGAATGAACCCTGAAATTCGGTGAATTTTCACCAACTTGAACTTTACGATCGGTAAGTATAGAATTAAGATTTGAATTTTGGACGTAAAGATCCGTCGCTTTTTGGGATTAGGAATATCGGCGTGACATAACCTGGGAGTGTAAAATATATGCTGGTTCTAGCACGCCTGCCTCAAAATTGTTTCCTGCATTTGGCAATGCTAACGGGGGCCTTAGGTAAAACGAATTTCTAAACGATTTAATCAATTTTATTAGTGAGATTGAATATTTAATGATTCTCATCTTTCCAAAAAAAAAAAACTGACCCGCTCGAAAACTGTTGCAGTCAGAATTTCCTCTTTTGATTAAATCCCTGCGTGGGAAGTTTTGACCTAGTCGGGTAGTGTTTTTATAGGCATTGGGGCCTTGGGGTCTCGGGCCCACGCTATGCTGGCGAGGCTTTCCTTGACCTTGGCTATTTGCAATTGTTCTGGATGGGCGAAAGGGATCGCGCCAGCCCAGCCAAAAAGTTATAATTGCCATGCGCAGGCAATCTTAAGAAAAGTCGAGGCATATTCATAAAGTAGTTTGACTCGTCATAAATACCCTGTGTGGGCCCTTTTTGAGCATTACTACCCAGATCAGCACTTGCTTGCGCCGCAGGCTTATTTTGGGTTGGCGTTCAGACCAGCGACAAAGTTTTAGTAAGAAAGGTCCAGGCCTATTCATGAAGCAGTTACACTGGTCATAAAGGCCCTGCGTGGGCCCTTTTTAGGAATAACTACACAGATTAGCACATGCTTGCGCAGCAGGCTTATTTTGGTTTGGCGGTGAGTC
Organism: Thaumatotibia leucotreta; assembly: GCA_025490895.1. Classification (NCBI taxonomy): domain Eukaryota; kingdom Metazoa; phylum Arthropoda; class Insecta; order Lepidoptera; family Tortricidae; genus Thaumatotibia; species Thaumatotibia leucotreta. Next base: position 2,498 of record JALPQI010002009.1, read on the forward strand.
CGGCCAAAAGTTTTTGTAAGACGAGTCTAGTCATATTCATAAATCAGTTAGATTGGTCATAAATACCCCGTGTTGGCTCTTTTTGAGCATTACTACATATATTAGCACTTGCTTGCGCAGCAGGCTTATTTTGGGTTGGCGGTCAGACCGGCCGAAAAATATTTATAATAAAGGTCTAGGTGTAATTCATAAAGCAGTTAGACTGGTCATAAATGACCTGCATAGGCCCTTTTTGAGCATTAATACACATTAGCACTTGCTTGCGCAGCAGGCTTATTTTGGGTTGGCGGTCAGACCGGCCAAAATTTTTGTAAGAATGGTCTAAGCATATTCATAAAGCAGTTAGACTGGTCATAAATGCCCTGTGTGGGCCTTTTTTGAGCATCATGACATAGATTAGCACTTGCTTGCGCAGCAGGCTTATTTTGGGTTGGCGGTCAGACCGGCCAAAAAGTTTAGGAAATACCACCGTGTTTTTCCAATAAAAGTTATGTGAGCTCGGGGTATCTTTCTTATGGACTCTTTGACACTTAGGCAGCGGGGGATACAATCTCGTCTTTGTCGGATAAGGTCAGCGCGGTGACGACATGTTAGTTACAATCATTACAGATATATTGATTTAAACTCTCACGATTATCACTCGTACCTATTTTAAGACCAGTATGTCGTTAAAACATCATTAGGGATCTTATAAAAACTACCCTCCATAAAAAAATCTGATTTTATTTTCTAACGCCTGAAGAGACAGCTCATCAGCAGTACGAGACCATGCTATTAATGCGTCAAAAACATAAATTCTTTAATTAGTTATTTGTCTCGAGGCCTACAAAGGCCGGTTGGGAGCAGCAAAGCTTATGTACCTCTGAATCTCGGACGCTTGTCCAGTTTTCGGAATCAGAATGTTGAACAGAGATTATAAGGTCAACATGAGCGGGCGGATGGTTCTTCTAAAAGATCGTTAAACGCAACTTTAGTGTCAAACCATTTTCTTTAAGAACAGTGGGTTCAAATTATATATCTCGCCGCTCACGTTGGCCTCTAATTCATCTTCCCATTTGACTGAGAAAGGTACATTACTCATGGATTGCAACATGTCACTAATACAAATTCTGGATACCGCTAACCTGTTTTGTTCTATGGCATCGTTACGCCGCCTTCGGCTCCCATGCCGGAGTAGGTATAGTCTCTTGAATCGGACGATGAGCTAGTGCTTGATGCACTAGATGTGTCCGACATCGTCATTTTGCAAAAACTCTGCAAAATAAAATAAGATTAATAACAAATTTTTATATTCGAACGGTAAAACCGTTAAGACTTTAAAATATATTTCACTTACAAATTCCAGGAATTTGTGACTGAACCGTACGTAGACACCAATGACGAGGGAGCGGGCACGCCCTACTCTGGTGGCATGAACAGGAAACTGATAGAGGGGGTAAAAAGAGTAGAGTATAGTCAAATCAGCAACCGTCACGTCATAGTAAACAAGATTGCCTCTCTCAAATATTATTGTAGGTTTCGAATAACGGTGCAGAAGCTTAATATGTAGTAAGTTGCAAATACCTTCGGTTTGGTGAGATTTTGATTATTTTATCAAGTGTTAACTTTGCAGTAATTATCTACATAAAATACACCTAGTCTTGGGGTTAATTATTGAATAATTCGATATTTAAATTCACCCGTTTCTTCCGGTTAACGTACCTATGTTGCATAAATATAAAACAATGGGAAATAATAATCTAGGAGATAGTTGGGTTACTAACAACACCTAGAGTAGATTGCATTTGCATTCGAGGTCACTTTTATGTATTTATTTTGTGTATTTACTAACCCTCTATGTAAAGCGTCGGCTGTGGAAACCGAACGGTGATAACGAAATGGCCAATGCGATTTCAGGAACTGTTGTCTTAGTATTTGACAAGTTTGTAGGAAAGTTTTAGTGTATTAAAGTTAAGTCAGATGACATAGAATTTGATTAGAAAGTAATTTCAAAGTAACTGGTAAGTGTTTAACTTTGTTTGTCGTAGCGAGATCTTGACTATAGGCCTTCGGACCAACTCTGTTCTCCCGCCCGTCAAAGGGTTGCATATTGATAGTATATTGATCGGAGATCTACTAACAAGTAGAGATTAATGTTGAGAGATATCCTGGTGCTACGAAATTTCAATCATTATTCTATGAGGAATGTCTGTCTGTAGTGCGCATAGTGCACAGAGCAGTGTGCTGCTTTTCCATCAAGGAAATATGATCTCAGTAACCTGAACCTACCATTTAGAAGAATTTATACCATCATCTTTATGAGATTTCATTGTGTAAATTACCTATTTTGTGTGCATGCATAATTTTCAGAGCAGCTGCTTTGTTTGGAAATAAAGTTCCAATTACCTAATCTAGTAATCTAGGTTGAACACATGAAAACCATTGTAATATGTATTTGAAATACCATTAATATCTTTTCCATCTTTATAAATACTATTCATATAAAGGCACAGTATAATAATCAAGTATTTAATATACTCAAGACTACTGCATTTATAATATATATTTGTATCCAAATCTAAACCTTCATATATATTGATATAGTATAAAATAAATTACTATTTACAGCACAAAAGAGGCTATAAAGTAATTTAGTCTTTGCTTTCATATTATACAATAAAACCTAGGTTACTTATTAGTAATCTAGACCAAATATCTATGTATACTTACATACTTATCTAAAGTTTACCCTAAGTGAGGGCTCTTTGTATTTAAATATACAAATCTTAAGGAATCCATTATAATGGATTACCTATGCTTTAAAATTAGCATATCAACTTTTTAAATCTAATTTGAGTTCAACTTACTGAATACAATAAATGCTAATAAAATATAAATAATCTGTAATCCATTACAGGATCTGGTGAATTATTTGGAAAACCGATTGGATCTAGCACTGATCGAATGTAACATAAGATCAGAAGTTGGTAACCACTATACTTTGAATGTGATACCTTCTTATGCATATGGGTTTTAAAATCTGGAATTCTAAATGACATTGGTAGTAATGGATAGGCTAAGGCCATTACAGTACTCCTTCTACTCTATATATATAATGACTGTTGAAGGTAGTTGAGCTGAAATCTCAGTACAAGCGAGTTTCTTGGCATTTCTTCTCGCTTGGAATAGGCTTTCCGAAATGCTGGTAGCGTCTGTTAGGTTAGCCTAGGGTCGCAGACCACATCCTGCTTGATGATAGTTCGTACATGATGAAGTAACACTATCACATGTACAGCTAGATGTGAGTTCTTTTAAGAATTCAAATGAACGTAGACTAGGGATATGGAAAATCTTCCATTGTTCTATTTTATTATATTAACTCAATACTTAAGAGTATAATTGTTGTAAAAATATGTTTATATTCCTTTGAAACTCTGGTAGAAAAGCAAAGGAATGGACTATCACAAGTTAGCCGCGACAAGAAATAGCTGGTAGTGGATTAGGAAAAAAAAACAATAATTATTTATTATTGTTTTTTTTTTAACCTTAAATACTAAACATTTATATTTTAAATTCTCATGTTTGCCTCTATCTCTCCGCAGGTGGTGCTATAATATTAGTGAATTACATTATAAATTTATATTTTAAGTTATTAATTGGATTCCTATTTAATTAATTATGTTTTGCTATGCCATCCAAAATGTTTATCATAATGTGACTGTTTGAATTATTATTAATCTTCTTTTAATATGCGAATATACTTCCTTATTCTTTAGTCTAGGCATTATTATTTATCTCCACAAGCTCCACATATTCTGTTATTGTCAAAGACTCTAGGTTACTATGAAACAATGTTAGGGTCCTCCATCAATCTCTAGACGATCACACTTCATCATGGCCAAAACTTTAAAAGCAGGAGAGTCGACTAAGTAGTTTAGTAATCATTTTACATAAGGTTAGTAAATAGGACAGTCGTTTCGTTACAATGTACAGCCGCCACTGCATTCCACTAATATAAGCATATTGCAATTATTTTCTAAGAAGAATATTATGTTCGTTTTGTTTTATAGACACATACATATATAGATATTATGTTTTTAGTTTCATTTATGATAAAGATACATTTATTTTTTATTTTGGAAAAGATTTGTATATGTTGATAATTCATGTGTTTTTGAAATGAATAATATAATAAATATTACAGTGTGTGGCCTTTAACACGGGAGAAAAATGAAATGAGTGACTCCTTAGACTATCGGCAATAATCCTGTAAAGGTCCCGGTGTTTCAAAGTAGTTAAGTTCGGAGATATTGTCATTCAAAGCTATGGACCTTTTATTTAGTACTGGATCTTGGCATCACGATGTCATAGCTTGTCAGTCGCAAGACATCTTGATAGTATACCAGGTACGAAGTCATTAACAATAATTTTGTTTTTATTATTACACTAATTTGTTACGGTTTTAAAAAAAAAATTTTTTCAATGATTCAAAAATGATAAGTTATTGATAACTTTTAATTCAAGTAAATGAACCCATAATAATGAAAAGTACATGAACAAAAAAATTACAAAAAAAGTTTTTTTTAATTACAATAATATGGAAATGATTGTTGATCAGCTTATTAATGCACCGTTAAAATTTTCTCCCCGGTTGTAGGCCACACACTGTAAAGTAAAGTCTCCGATTATTACGTTACGGGAGTTGGTTCTACATGAGAATTTGACATGATTTTCATCTTATCCATGTTCATCCTCGCTCAGAGGCTCTACTGAGGTCAACGAGCATAGCACTCAAGTCATCCAAGGTCTCAGCCAAGACTACTATATCGTCAGTGAATCGAAGGTGAGTGAGGTACTCGCCGTTTATGGTGATACCCAGCCTTCTCCAGGCCAGAGTCTTAAAGACATCCTCCAGTGCAGCGGTAAACAGCTTAGGGAATATGACATCTCCTCGCCTAACTCCCTGCTGCAGAAGAATAGGCTTCGAGCTCTGTCTTGGAGTCGGACTGACATAGTGGCGCTCTTGTACAAACACTTCGATATAGCGGTAGTCGACTTGGCACCGTGGAAGAGACTGTAGTACTGCCCAGGTTTCGATCGAATCGAAGGCTTTCTCGTAGTTCACAAACGCTAAACAGAAGGGCAGGTTATATTCTTCGGTCTTCTCTATAACCTGACGAAGCTTATGGATGTGGACTACGGTGCTAAAGCCGCTTCGGAAACCGACTTATTCGGGAGGGTGGAAGTAATCAAGCATGCGTGCAAGATGGTTCGTAATTACTCTTGAAAATAGCTTATAGACATGGCTCAGAAATGAGGTGGGTCAGTAGTTTTTCAATAAAATCAACTTTAAATTGCTACCTTTTTTAAAGAACACCACACCTCTCTTCCAAGCCTTTGGCATTCTCCTTTCCAGTAAGACGTAATTTAACAACTTTTGAAGGGCCGTAAGGTTCGGTTTAGCACCCGCTTTCAGAAGCTCAGCTGTAATTCCGTCCTCCCCAGGCGCCTTGTTATTTTAGAGCTGTTCAAGAGCCATTCCAATCTCACACAGGCTAATGTCCGGGATGTCTTCTGTATAGCGTTGGGTCAGTCTGGCTCTGAGGTCTTCCGCTAGATCAACTTCGGGTCTGCTAGTTGACGTGTACAGCTGTCCATAAAAACCCTCTATCTCACTCAGCAGCTCAGATTTGGATGTGACGATTCTACCATTAGTCTTTAATTTGGCGAGCTGGTTTTGCCCAACAGACAGATCCCTTGCAAAAACCTTTGAGCCTTTGTTCCATTTGGTACGGAATTGGCGCAAATCGCGTGTAAGGAACTTAGAGATCTGGCATACGTAGGTCCCCCACAAGGTGAACTGATGACTTGGTGAAAGTGGCAGGAATCCGCTGGATGTAGGTGGCACAGGACCGGTCATTGTGTAGCAAATTAAAATTATCCAATCGAATTCAACTTTGCACATTTAGACTGAAATGAAGTACCCACATAAGCAGACTTTTTATTGACACTACTCCCAGCTCGGTTGGATTTTGGTCCATTTTGATATTAATACAAACTATCTTTATATATTTTTTCTACTCCCGTACTTTGCACAACTTGCGATAATTGCATCTAAGCTTTATAATGGCAATAAACACACTTCTACTTCGAAGTTACATAAAAAATAAAATTATAATAAAGATTAATTGTCTAAAAATAAATGTTGATTATTCTGATCTCTTAGGTTGAACATGCAATGGCGGAAACAACGCGAGAGTATACCTAAGTTATAAAATAATGAGATTAAAAAATGTTCATTAGTCATGATTTTTACGTACAGTCGCCATCAGATATATGGTAGCGGTCGAGGTCCCCAAATAAATCGGAGCAACGGTAAATTTCAATAACTTCGTTACGTGAGAAAAGAGCAATGATTTGGGAGCGTGTAATTCATCATAAATTTAAGAGCAGTCACTTTTCAATAAATTCGTAACGTACAAGTAGGTAAAGATATCGGAACGAACATGACTCAAGGATATCGAAGCAGCCAGGATGATCATAAAGATCGGAACATTTATAGGAAATACACCTTAAGTCTGCGTCACATAGTTTATTTTAATTTGTTACTATGTTGTCACTACTACTACTTTAAGTCAGGGATCGGAAACCGTTATTATTTTCAAACCGTTACCATACGTCAACCCCAAACCATAATCATAAAGTTTTTGTTCTCATTAACCGATACTTCTTAATGTTCTTTGACGGAACGCTTAATGGCCGATTCTGTTCTCAACGAACGGAATAATAACGGTTTTCCTAATTCTGTTGTAAGAGATGAACTGTCATGTCATGTTCTTCTTATAAAGTTTCCGTTACGGTTAATGTTCTTTCAAACGTTTTTGGCCGCGAACGCTACGTTTAGTGTTCTTGGGAACGGAATAATAGTGGTTTTCCTGTCTAAATTGATTTGAACAAATAGACAATCACATGTGGTGCCTATTCTCCGATTAATCGAGATTGAATGTCGTATGGTTTGTATAAGGAAAACGTATTGAAATGACGTTTCGTGTCGTTTACTATTTTAATATTTATGGATACTGGAATAGAGACCCACTAGAAATTTAAAATCTGTTCCAAATTTAAACGCATAACCGAACGTAGTTAAGGAAAAAGGACGCAATACACTACAATCTGCCAATTTGTTTTAAATCCTATGTCAAAAGGAAAAGCCATCAATTTAAGTGACAAAGTGGCACCTTTTCGTTCACCTTTTCACCGCCACGTCAAAAAATAAAAGCGAGCAACACACGCCAAGCAACAAATTGCATGTAAACAACTAACTCAACAAAGTAAGTATCAGCTTCGTAGTGTTAAACGAACATATATTTTATCAGTTATATCAATTCATTGGCGGCGAAAAAATGTCCTTACCTACTGTTATCAGGAGGTAATGTTATGATTACAGTCACGTTAATTCCTATAGCAAGGCTAGCATATCTTGTGTTTAACATCAACTTGCCGCCACACTTCTCTTTTTAATCTATACAATTGAAAAAAGACGCGTAGCTGCGAGTTGCTTGTTAATTCAGAGTTTGCAATCTGTCACCAACCTCTTTTGAGAAACTGAACTTGCTTTTCAAAAGAGGTCGATAGATCTGAGGCCGTAGCTATGTTAGCTAACGTGCCGTTTTATTCTCTTTGGTGCCAATCGCTACGCTACGCTGAGCAGGTAGTGTATCGTAGTTTTCTCTCTGTCACTCTTTCTTATTGGTGTGACGAAGACAGTTGAGTTTCGTTCGCGACTGAATATTAGCGATTGGCATATTGGCTACACAACCTGTTCATATAATCATTTCATCGCCAACACCGTTAACTAATGTGTCTTGATGTTTTATGAATAAGGCAATTGGACTGGATGCGTCTAAGAGTTACGAATAAATGCAAAGTCATTTGCAGACACCAATAAACTAACATGTTTTACCACAAAAATCAACTATATTCCAAATAGCTGACTGGTGAGTCGTGAGACTGGTGACTTGCTTCAACCTTTTCAACGCCACGTAAAACTATAAAAGCTAAATTTGAACGCACGTGCATAGTTACATATTATTTTGTGGATGGTGACTTACAAATAGTCTTTGGCGTTGAAACTCTCTTGTCAATAATCAGTACCTACCAATATATCAGTCATTGTCCAATCTAATTGAAACCTTGTGGACGGCGATAACGGTTATGTTGGTAACACTGTTTCAACGCCAAAGACCGATATACAAGTCACAGATCAATAGAGACCTAGTCGCACTTGCTTATAGTTTTTGACAAATTCCTTTGTGACACTTTGGTGGCGTGGATGGAGTGACAGCTGCTGTTTTTGCCGTTGCATTGAAAAGGTTAGTGTTATGATGAGGTAAAAATTGTATTGACAGCGGTATCGTCATGGTTCGTCTCAGTAAACTTAGCACAGGATCAGTGCGACAATATGTCGCCGCGAGATAGATTATCCATCTCCCTTTTATTCATATTGTTGGTAAAAGATAGAAAATCTATACATGTAGCGATAACATACTGACATAGCAATCATGTGCTAAGCGTACAGTATAGTTCGAGAAATATAAATTGAACGTTTATTTTTACTATAATGTAGGTAGAAAGTTACCAATTTATATTTCACGAACTGTACTCTCAGTCGTCGTATGTCAAGTTCTTAAATTGATGCCGTTCTGATTGTGTCACTAATTTTTTATAGTTAGCATATAGTATAGCAAGATAGTAGTTAGAGCAACACACCCAAAGAAGATGTTGACGAAGGCTTAAATGAGCAATATGAAATAGACAATACAACAAATTACCAAAGTTGATATACATAGTTGACCCCAGTTAAAATGACGAATCAAGAATGGGTGACAAAGACAGATCGGGACCAATTCAAGATTTTAAGAAAAAACAATTGAGACGTCACTGAAAATAAAACTAAGGCTGCGTTTCACCAAACTTTTATTCGAAGAATAACGCTTTCTCTCAGGTATACACGGTGGAATTTAATCGGTGAACAGGAACCCATTTTTCTAATTCAGTAATCGATGGCGGTCACGTTTATGTAGTACTTAAGTGGAACCAAGTTTTTTTTTAGCATCAAATTTTTTTATGTTGAAATTAAAATTTATTGTCAACCTACTAATGACTTAGTCTGAAAAGTTTAATACCTCTTTTCAAACTATCAGCCATAGAAACTTAAAACATAAATGAGCAATAACCACTCACATGCTTTAATTTTTGCGATAGACTCTATTCCTATGTAAAATAAGAGCGATGCATGGCTGATAGTTTGAAAAGAGGTATAAAACTTTTCAGACTAAACCATTAGTAGGGTGACAATAAATTTTAATTAAAGTTTAATTTCAACATAAAAATTTGTTACGCTAAAAAAAAACTTGGTTCCACTTAAGTACTACATAAACGTGACCGCCATCGATTACTGAATTAGAAAAATGGGTTCCTGTTCACCGATTAAATTCCACCGTGTATATATATATATACATATATATATATATATATATATGTATGTAGTGCTAAAGTACTATGGAGATTTGACATGACTATTCGAAAATAAGCGTTATATTTCGAATCAAAGTTTGGTCAAATCGACTAAGTGAAACACGTACACGGTCCAGAATCGAAATCTTTGATAGAGTTAACTGGGTTGGCGTGTGTACCTACTAAAACTAAAAAAGGAAAAAGACTATATATATTCATATTTATTTATTCGTGGTTAGCTTGGTCTTCCACATTCCAGCGTTTCACCGCTGCCGCTGGAGTCAGCATATGAGTATATGACCGCAGCTGATCTGATGATAACGAGTACTTTTGCGCACTGAGGTTGCAACGCAACAAATACTCATCACTGCTATCTCAAAGGGAAAAGGATTCTTGCTATATCAAAGGGTTCCAGGATGGCTGGCACATACGCGGGTTAGGTCCTCTGGCATGGCATCTTCCACTTTCTTCTATGCTGGTATACCAAGGCATCCATTCAGGTGTCTTCATATCAAAAGGTCCATGGTATCTAAGGCTGTGGAACACGGCACCTCATTAGTTTGATTTGAGCGATTAAAAAAAATTACATTCTTATGGCGGCCTAACTATTTTTTGTATAAAATAGATTATGTGAGAAGCAACACCAAGTATGACTTTTGCGTCTATCTTCATCTAGTTGTTTGCTAGAGCTTCTTGAGTGAGGTTGGTTATTTGGCGGGCAAAATCTTGGCAAAATATAGACATAAATTTTTCAAAACAGGGTGGTATTAAATGAAAAAAAACCCATGACCTGTAATAAAATGACAACAGTAGATTATATTGATAGTAGTTTTATTGGAAAAAGCTAATCAGAAAATAAGTTATGGCTTTGGGCAATTTTATCCAGTACTTTAGCAAACGGACATTGAAAACATTGCCCATCATGAAAAATAGCCTACAGTTGTCACTTTCAAGTTTTACGACTTTATGAAAATAGCGGAGGGTAATGTTTTTTTCAGTAAATTACGTTTTTATAACTCCGTTATTTTATTTTACGTGTACAAAATGTTCGGAACCAATAACTTTAGGTACTCTCAATTGTCAGTTTCGTTGTCTGCTGCTTCGTTAGTGGGCTGATATTTATATCAATATAATATTATCTTGATTCCCATTCAAAAAATGGTTTTATTATTATTGCATTAAAACAAATAATACATTTTGGACTGTTTTACTTCACTAGTATATTAATACTTTGAACAAAAGTTAAACGTCTTTAGTTAAGATATCTACTTAAAAGTGACAACCCTAGCATTTGCGAATTGCGTTAGTGGACCTTGTATGAAAAAGAGCGAAAACGGGTAGGTAACATTGCCCAACCAATTTACTCAAAATTGTTTATACTTATCCCTGAGTTATAAACATGAAATGGTAGAATTGCCCAAAAACCTTCTGTGATCGTAGTATTATTGTCATACGAGCTATTTTTAAGCACTAAATTGAGGTGGGCAATGTTGGTCAAGAACGAGATTACTTTGCTCGCCTTCTATAGGTGCATTCAGACCAAAAGAACATTCGCTATTCTAACCTCCCACTCTACGAAATTCGATCGTTACACAAAACGTGATTGGTTGATTTCGTAGAGCGGGGGATAGAACAGCGAATGCTCTTTTGGTTTGCACGCACCTTAACACGATGAACGCCACGCCAAAAATGCACGCACCTTAACACGATGAACGCCACGCCAAAAATTTCCATTGGAGCCACAGGGGTCACCGGTGAGCCTAACCATGTTGAACCATTGGGGCCACGGGGGTCACCGGTGAGCCGTCGCGAGCCTTCATTTCAAACCTGTTTTACAGGCCACCGTTCACTTATTCCATCCGAAAACGTATGCAGGGTGAGCCGTGTGGCCCTAGAGAAGATACAAATTGCCTTGGTTCTTTTGTACTGTAAAGGACTTATGATTTTTTCGTCATTTTGTGAACTTAGTTAAGGTTGGCTTACTCGTCATAGGTAAAATATAAATGAAGACTTGCAAATAAAGATTTTAAATATTGAGTTTGGTAAAAAAATAAAGTAAATTAGTTTTTAATGCTTATAATTATTTTTTATTTACCTAATTTTAAGCATATAATACAACTTTTAGTTAAGTTTAAAAATAGGTAACGTCGTCGACTTACTCGCCATCAAGATGACACTAAAGTTTAAATAAAAACCGGCCAAGTGCGAGTCGGACTCGCGCGCATAGGGTTCCGTACCATTATCAATTTATTATTAAAAAAATACAGTTAAATCAACCTACCTCAAAAACTATAGGAGATAATTTAATCAAACTAAAAATCGTTGATAGAGTTTATTAATGTGCATAACATATATTTTTTTTAGAATTTTATATCGCGTAGTTTAAAAAATAGAGGGGGGGGGACACATTTTTCAGACTTTGAGAGCTGATATCTCGAAAACGATTTGCTTAAATAAAAATGAGATTTATAAACCTTCATATCATTTTCAAAGACCTTTCTATTAATACCTCACACGTTTATATACAACTAAATTTTTTTTTCTATCCCTCAGTTACATGTATGGAGCGCCCCCACTCTAATGGTTTTTTTACAATTTAGTATCATAATCCTGTAGCGGTTCATACAACACATATCCTTACCAAATTTCGTTACTGTAGCATTTATAGTTTCCGAGTAAATCGGCTGTGACAGACGGACATGACGAATCTATAAGGGTTCCGTTTTTGCCATTTTGGCTACGGAACCCTAAAAAGCTTGTATTCTTGAGCTTTTCATAAAACAATTTATCACAATTGGCATAGTAAACTTAAAGGTACCTATTCATTATAATTATAATTCTTATCAAAAGTAACAAAAGTACAAAATCATAATTAGTGAGTTCTGTCATGGTTTTGCTCCGGAATTGTTTAGAAGGAAGCTACTTTTTATATCGAGGGGGGGGCATTATTTCCAGATCGACGGAGTTGCTATGGGTAGCCCTGTGGCACTGGTTTTAGTAAATATCTAGATGGAGCATTTTGAGGCCAGCATAGATCTGCAACCATGGGCAGTGAAATTATGGAAGCGGTATGTCGATGATGTCTTCTGCGTTATGAGAGGTGGCAAGCATGAAGTTGAGCAATTACTCTAGTATCTCAATTCCATTCATACTAAAGTCAAATTCACATATGAATTGGAATCGGAGCATAGTTTGCCTTTTCTGGACGTGAAGGTGATGATAGGTCGAGATGATGGTTCTTTGGCGCACACTGTTTATAAGTAGGAAGCCCACACACACAGACAGGTATTTGAACGCTCTGTCTCACCACCACCCCGGCAGCTTCAGTCTGTGGTTAATTCTCTAAAGAACAGAGCACATGACCTTTGTGGCCCTGAATTTCTGGAAATTGAGTTATCGCACGTTCATGAGGTTCTGAAGAGAAATGGCTACATAATGAACAGACGGCAACCCAGACAAATACCGAGGAAGAAACATTCAGATGTTGCGAGGCGACCAGCATTTTTGCCTTATGTCAGGGCTGTAACGGACAAAGTAGGTACGCTTTTGAATAAGTATTCCATACCAACCGTTTATATGCCGTTATCAAAGGTGGCATCTAAGGTATCTAAGGTCGCCTAAGGATGTTTTACCTTATCACACACCGGGCGTTTATATAAGATCGATTGTAGCTGTGGTAGTTCCTATATTGGGGAAACTAAACGCACCATAGCGGAAAGGGTCAAGGAACATATCACGGCTGTTAAAAAGCGTCAAACGAATAGGTCTGCTGTGGCCGAGCATTTGTTGGAGTCTGGATAAAAAAATCTTTACTTTTTTATAAAATACTTTTTAAATACTAAGTTTTAAAACTTCGCGATCATTTAGCTCGTAGTTGGCAAACAAGTACGTAAATTCAAGTGTTATTAAAAGGACTACTTCAGTTGGCAAAAAAATACACGTGATATTGGCTAGGGGGGGGGGGGGTCCTGAAAATATCACCAAATATCACCATGGGGGCTGGGGGGTTTAAAACATACCAAAATCGTATGACGTGATTAATGGACAAGCCCTACCTAATATGTATACCTACAACTAATTGCAAATGGTCACTGATCTAAGCAATGGGCGGACAGACAGACGGACTACCGCACGAAACGATAGATGAAGAGTGATAGAGCGCTGACACACTCTAGCACCATGCTTAGAGGAGTATGCTGACGGATAGACAGACGGACTAACGGATAGACAGACGGACAGACGGACATGGCGAAACTATAAGGGTTTTTTATTTTTTTATTTGAACTACGCCCGATCATAACAATTTTTTTTTAACGAAAAAAGTGTTAACGCTTTCACAGCCAGTAACAAAAAAGCTCGTTTAAATTTGAATTCTAAAATGTTATTAACAGAGTTCTTAATCACAATTGCGGAAATAACGCATAATTTATTTTTATTTTTTGTTACTGGACATTGTTTTTTTTTTTGTGTTTGTTAAGAATTATTTCTATTTCTAGACGGATCCAAGAATAGATGGATGGAAAGAAGGACTAACCAACAGATAGATAGACAGTCAGACGGACGGACGAACAGACAGACAGACTGACATGACGAAATTGTAAGGGTTCCTAATTTACTACGGAACCATAAAAAGTACTTACACCCAGAATAATTGAAAAGGCAATCATTTCAAGTAATATCCGGTCGAAATATGTTTCTTTGCAGAAATAAACGGGCAGACAGACGGACGGACAGACATACAGACCGACAGACAAACACACAGACAGACAACGGATGGACAGATGAACAGACAGACAGACATACAGACACATAGACACACAGACAGACACTCAGATAGATAGACAGAAAGATCGACAGATGAACAGACAGACAGACAGACAGGCAGACAGACAGACAGAAAGATCGACAGATGAACAGACAGACGGCAGACCGTCAGACAGACAGACAAACAGACAGACAGACGGAGATGGCGAAAATGTAAGGGTTCCTAATTTACTACAGAACCGTAAAAAGTAATTACAGCCAGAATAATTGAAAAGGCAACCATTTTAAATAATATCCGGTCGAAATATGTTTCTTTGCAGAAATAAACGGTTGGAAAGACGGACGGACAGACATACAGACTGACAGACAAACAGACATACAAACACACAGACAGACAGACAGACAGATAGACAAACAGACGGATGGACAGATGAACAGACAGACAGACATACAGACAGACACATAGACGGATAGACAGAAAGATCGACGGATGAACAGACAAACAGACAGACAGACGGAAAGATCGACAGATGAACAGACAGACAGACGGACAGACAGACAGACAGACAGACGGACGGAAAGATCGACAGATGAACAGACAGACAGACGGACAGACCGTCAGACAGACAGGTAGACAGACGGGCGGAAAGATCGACAGATGAACAGACAGACAGACGGGCGGAAAGATCGACAGATGAACAGACAGATAGACAGAGCGATGAACAGATGAACAGACAGACATACATACAGACAGACAGACATTTCAAGTAATATCCGGTCGAAATATGTTTCTTTGCAGAAATAAACGAGCAGACAGACGGACGCACAGACAGACAGACCGACAGACAAACAGACAGACAACGGATGGACAGAACGGAAAGAGATGGACAGACAGACAGACGGACATGGCGAAAATGTAAGGGTACCTAATTTACTACAGAACCCTAAAAATATCTTACAGCCAGAATAATTGAAAAGGCAACCATTTCAAGTAATAACCGGTCGATATATGTTTCTTTGCGGAAACAAGCGGACGGACAGACGGACGTACAGATAGTCAGTCCGTTCAGATAGACACACACACAGACAGAGACAAACAGACAGACAGAAAGATCGACAGATGAACAGACAGACAGACGGACAGACCGTCAGACAGACAGACAGACAGACGGACGGAAAGATCGACAGATGAACAGACAGACAGATGGACAGACCATCAGATAGACAGACAGACAAACAGACAGACAGAGGGATGAACAGATGAACAGACAGACATACATACAGACAGACATTTCAAGTAATATCCGGTCGAAATATGTTTCTTTGCAGAAATAAACGGGCAGACAGACGGACGGACAGACAGACAGACAGACCGACAGACAAACAGACAGACAACGGATAGACAGATGAACAGACAGACAGACATACAGACAGACAGACGGACATGGCGAAAATGTAAGGGTTCCTAATTTACTACAGAACCGTAAAAAGTACTTACAGCCAGAATAATTGAAAAGGCAACAATTTTAAATAATATCCGGTCGTAATATGTTTCTTTGCAGAAATAAACAGGCAGACAGACGGACGGACAGACAGACAGACAGACCGACAGACAAAAAGACAGACAACGGATAGACAGATTAACAGACAGACAGACAGACATACAGACAGACAGACGAACATGGCGAAAGTGTAAGGGTTCCTAATTTACTACAGAACCGTAAAAAGTACTTACAGCCAGAATAATTGAAAAGGCAACAATTTTAAATAATATCCGGTTGAAATATGTTTCTTTGCAGAAATAAACGATTTAACAGACGGACGGACAGACATACAGACCGACAGACAAACAGACATACAAACACACAGACAGACAGACAGACAGATAGATAAACAGGCGGATGGACAGATGAACAGACAGACAGACATACAGACAGACAGATAGACAGACACACAGACAGATAGACAGAAAGATCGACGGATGAACAGACAAACAGACAGACAGACGGAAAGATCGGCAGATGAACAGACAGACAGACGGACAGACCGTCAGACAGACAGGTAGACAGACGGGCGGAAAGATCGACAGATGAACAGACAGACAGACGGACAGATCGTCAGACAGACAGACAGACAAACAGACAGACAGACAGACAGAGGGATGAACAGACAGACATACATACAGACAGACAGACATACAAACACACAGACAGACAGAATAATTGTAAAAGCAATAATTTCGAATACTATCTGGTCGAAACACGTTTCTTTGCGGAAACAAATGACCGTATAGACGGACGGACAAACAATCAGACAGACAGAGAAACAAACAGACATACAGACAGACGGATGGACAGATAAACAGAAAATATACTTTCATTCGCCAAAGAAATGTTCGTTTAAATTTGAACTTTACTACGATGTTAATAGAGTTCAAGATCACAACTGCGGAAGTAACGAGCTAAGCCGAGTTTAGACCTGGGTCGCGTTTTATAAAGTTTCATTTTACAATTTCGCTGTTTGCCTCTCTAACGCACGCACATAATATATTGGCTAGAAAGAGAGACAAACGGCAAATTGTAAATTGTAACTTTATAAAACGCGACCCTGCAAGTTTTGAAAAAAAAAGAGTTGTAGATATTTGCCACTAATTCCTACCAATATTTGCCGTGTGGTGATGGCAGTAAGAATATATTTTGTCACCACCCCAACTCCTCCTGTGGGTGTCGTAAGAGTCGACTAAGGGATTGAAGTGTCACTGACTATTATTTGATAAAAGATTGATGATGGGCAGCAGCGTCATCATAGTGGACATACTACTGCGATCGCCAATCCGCTTGCCCAGCGTGGCGATTATGGGTATTTGCCTCCTAATGCGCCTATACGCATAGTAAATAGGAGAGGCCTACGTCCAGCAGTGGACTATCATAGGCTGATGATGATGATGATTTGCGTCTAAAAACTTGCGGCAATAACTTGCAAGTGTAAACTCAGCTTTGTGTCTTTTCAAAAGGGCTTATTTCTACTCTGGCAATAAGGATTATTTTTTCTATATTTCCATAAGAGAAATTATCTCTATTGACAAAGTGGAAATAAGCCCTTTTGAGAAGACATTCCACAGTTACGATATAATGAATTCATAACAAAACAACATACGTAATTATGGGACAAAGTCATTTTGCGTCCGGCGGAATGTAGCCAGCAACGCATATTGCTAGTTGTGCTAAGCTCACCTAACGCCAATAGAACGCGACTCCAAGCATCGGGGTTCCATTAAGGGAAATAATAGGAACTGCAACTGTCTTCTTGAGCAATTCACGTATCGTACCTATCACTATGTTGACTATTCAGACGAGTGGTATGCACCCATAACTGCGTAGGTACTATTAGGAGTATGAATGCAATAAGTGCAGGTTATAGTAAGTATATATATTTATTTACCAAGGAGCCGAGCCGATATTACAAGACAGGTGCCGGTAGTAGACCAACATCGGGCGTCTTACTCCTCCGTCTTACCTCCTTCTCATTAAAATATCTTGGGACATCTTACACAAATCAACCTAGTCCCACGGTAAGCTCAATTAAGGCTTGTGTTGTAGGTACCAGGCGACGATATATATAATAGATAGATACGTATAGATACTTAGATACATACACAGCCATGACCAAGGAACAAACGTTTGTGATAAATAAATACACAAAGAATGCCCTCGCCGGGATTCGAACCCGGAACCTCCAGCTTCGTAAGCAGGGTCACTACCAACTAGGCTACAGAGGCTGTCAGAGAGTGCTCTCATTAAACTCTAAAATTAACATAGAAAGAAATATCTACTAATCAGAAAGTTCACAAACTTACCATTATAAACATAATTATTTATGTATATCATTAGACGTCAGCTTAACTTAATACTCAAAATTTAATTTTAATGATAATTAAATATAAACATTGTGTCGGAAAAAACATTGACATCTCAGTCAACAACTCGTTGTCAGGTAACCAATTTCCAGGCAAGTTCCCGTCGACGGCGCTAGGAGGCGCCAGAATTGCTAGCACATATTGCATCCTTTCACTTAATTCAATTTAAACCTTTTTCATCATGCGGCTAATACCACACGTCAAACCTAAATGGCTAGTCAAATGAAATAAAAATACGAACTATATTCGCGTGGAAAAGAGAGAGCGAGTGGCGGCATGTTTACGTCATCGCGAACAGTTTAATAATGGTTCACGGAACTTTATTTTTCGTTCATCTCTAGTAACGGTAACCAGAAAAGTTTTGTTCTTTCATATAAATCATATAATGTTCTTGTCAAAACCGTTATGTCAAAGAACGGAATTTTTCCGTTCAA
>JALPQI010002010.1:0-17255 GCA_025490895.1 Thaumatotibia leucotreta
ACTGCTAAATCGATGTGTTCAACGCTTACAAATAGATTATCCTAAACCTGGAAAACAATACAATAGTTCTAGATTCTAGAAAAGATCCAGTTACAAACAGTTACAACAAAGTAAACACACAGTTTATAGAACTACATCTATAAAAATAAGTGTAGGTACTACGAGTAGTACTAGTACCTACACCTACTGTGTAATACTACTTCTGATATTTGAACTAATTTCCTAATAAATCTTCTAGGGGGGCTATAATGCGTCCCAATACCTCACTGGCAACTGTCATATTTTTACAGATATTTTGATAACAACGAAAGGGACTTAAGGGACAAACAATACTTATCGTCCTGCTAAGTTAGGAGACGTTTATGAATAAGGGAGTTAGTATGTTCTCTGCTCTGAGAAGGCCTATCGCGAACATCGAAAATCATAAATTACGAACATGTCTCTGTTCCGTGTGGTGACGGCAGTAAGAATACATTTGTCATCACCCCAACTCCTCCTGCGGGTGTCGTAAGAGTCGACTAAGGGATTGAAGTGTCACTGACCATTATTTGATAAAAGATTGATTATGGGGAGCAGCGTCATCATAGTGGACACATTACTGCGATCGCCAATCCGATTGCCCAGCGTGGCGATTATGGGCATTTACCTCCTAATGCGTCTATACTATACGCATAGTTAGGAGAGGCCTACGTCCAGCAGTGGACTATCATAGGCTGATGATGATGATGATGATGATGATGATGATAATGTCTTTGTCGCTAAGGCCGGTGGGCCGCTCTTCCGCCACATGGACCGACGATCTGAAGAAAGTGGCAGGAAGTGGTTGGATGCGGAGAGCTGAGGACGTATGGTGGCGCGAATTGGGGAAGTGCTATGTCCAAAAGTGGGCGTGTGTGGGCTTTGATGATGACGTAAATGGCGCTCAGTTCCACTCATGGAGCATTCCATGAAAACGTGTCGTAAGCGACACTGTCTTTTCGATATTTTTGAAAAATTAAATTAGTAAGCTGAGTTACAGTATGATATTAACATATCAAGGCTTTAAGATTGACAGTGTTTCCTAGCAGCTAGCATATTGTATTAGGGTAGCTACCATAGCGACACGTAAGCGAAAAAAAGTTGATGTTTTCATGGAATGCTCCTCATACTCTTATCTCTTTTACAGGAAGCCCACGAAGACTGGGTAACAGAGCCCTCAGAAGACGAACAACTGTTCGCCCCTGAGCTCCCAGGCGGAGCATCCTGTGTATACACCCAAAGAGTGCTCCAGATCGCGTCAATAGTTCGATCACTCTCCTTCCATGAAGAGAACGTGCAGTACTTATCGAGGAACACGACTCTTATACGGTTCTTGTTGCTGTGCGCTAATTGCTGGGTTGGCAGTCTTCGGCAGTCAGGGTTGGATGCGCTTGGGAATATCTCCACTGAGCTTGTTATAAAGGTATGATATTATTTAAAATATGAGATATATAAAATCATGTATTTGTATATATTCATTATACATATATGTATATCATCGCCTAGTGCCCAGAACGCAAGTCTTAATTGAGCTTAGTATGGGACTAGGTGAATTCATGTAAGATTGTTTCATGATGTATATTTACTACAGCCCACTGCTTGACATAGGCCTCTTCTATTACTTATGCGTCTGGACACATTAGAAGGTAATGCCCATAATCGCCACGCTAGGCAAACGGGGTGGCGATCGTAGTAAGTGTCCATTATGATGATTGATGACGCTGCTTCCTCTCTGGTTATCAATCTTTAATAAATTAATTGTCAGTGATACTCCAATCTTTAACCCTTAAATGCATGACCTTGACAAAGATTTATTCAAATTTGAATTCTGACATGTCGTAAATGGTTATTTCTCCGAGCGTTTCAACCGCCGTGACTTCGGTGGCAACATTATTACCCGATTTCCGTGGGTATCTCGTACATTTTGGAATCTATTGGTAGTGGTCAACTACGTCTAACAATATATCCAAAAGTTCTTGCATCTCTCACGGGATTCGTGTGATAAGGCTGTCACCGAAGTCACGACGGTTGAAACGCTCGGAGAAATGCCCAAATAGAGTCAACAATACATGATGCATATACATATACATCACTATGCATTTAAGGGTTAATAAAGGTATTTAAACTTACGGTATTTAGAAGGAATAAGGGAGCATTTTACAATTTAATTGAGCAAATTTTGAAGTCGCAAATTAAAAATTAACCCTTAGGTGCATACAGTATCATAAATGATACGACCGAAATGACACATGTCGAAACAAGTTATCATTGTTATCAATTGCGACTGACACACTGAGCAACAGAGTTCTAATTGGCATCGATTGTTTACATAAGTCATTTCAGAATTAAAATGTGTGATACCATATGCACCTAAGGGTTAAACTGAAGAAGCCAGTTTGAAAGAGAGTTGGGTAGATTTTTTCCCCTATATTTGGCCGGTTTTATTTTCATATGTATTTGTTTCTCGACAGGATCCAGCAACCTGCCTCATCTCTCGCCATATCCTCTCCACTATCCAATCGGCTCTGGTCTCCAACGATAGGGCCAGGGTCCTGGCAGCGTTGGAACTGCTCAACAAACTAGCTCAGAATGAAGCCAATGAGGATGCTCTACTTAGATCTTTAGAAGCGAAGGTATACCATACTTTTATTGTCTTTATCAACTTATATTTTACAGACAAACGGGTCTTAATCGCGTAAACTTACGTTTAATTATATCCTGACGATTCGGGCATGACGTTACACCCGTGGTCGCAGGCAGACTGGCGAGAGAATGTATCAACACCTTCGAGCTGCGCGGGTTTTTCGAACTACCCGCACTTGATCTTGATTATTCACTTCTAGGCTAGGGTTGTCACTATCAACTTATTTGAACACTCTGTCACTTCCGTGACGTTTGTCAGACACCTGTGCAATAAGGTGAAGACACATTTATCAGCATGCGAACGCATTTTGTCTAATAAAATTGGCCGTTTAGTATGAAACGTGTAAGCATGCGTACGCGTGCGGAAAGCTGGACGCGGTCCCATACTAAACTGACATTTTCTATAGACAAAATGCAACCATATATAACATGGACGTCTAACGCCAGCTGAAAACTGCCCCCAAAACCAATTGTTCAATTGTGCCAAGATGGGCAGGACATGGCGCTTTTCGTGACACCACGCATATTTCGGCGCAACATCTTTGACAAATGTTTATTGAATATCGCCAATCAAAAGTTTGATGGACCAATCACAACTATTTCGTTCTAAGTTTTTATAGGTTGACATTCAAATTCATTGCCGTGATGCATTGAGCAGGGGTTGACACTTGTCAACTAAAATTCAGGACCGTTTTTGAAAGGCAATTTAGTATGGCGTGCGGCTTCCATGTTTTATTTGTTCGTAGGTATGCATGCTGATGAATGTGTCTTCACCCATAGTGTGCATTGCAATGTTGCCATTATAATGATAATTAGGGTTAGGATTTTGGTGGCATTTATTGAACATAGAGCAGTGGAGTCGATGTTACAAACATTTTTAACTTGAATAAATGATTAACTTATACAATAATAACGAAATAGTGTTCATTACAAGCAGTGATGGGCAAAATGTAATCGACTAACGATTAACAATTAAGATTAACTTAAAAGTAATCGATTAATGATTAAATTTGACGATTAATAAATCTTAGTCGTTCTTGTTCGACTAATTTAATCACGATTAAATTAATCGACGATTAAATACGAGCGATTAAATCTATAATCGATTGATTAATTAGATTTTTTTTTTCGATTAATATCAGGATTTTTGTGAGTCGTAATTTCAGGTTACGCTAACAGACTGGTACCTGAAGCGATGTATAACAATACCTAGGGCTTTCTGCGAGTATTTCATAATCGCGGTTACCTTTGGTAAATAATATGTCAAAGCATTCGTCAGTTTTTGACAAGTGGCGTCAAAGGATGTTGAACGATAATACATTATTTTATTTATGCACTGTGTTGAAAAATTCTTAATCGAGTAATTTAGTCGATTAAAATGACGATTGATTAATCGTTAATCCAATTCTGCGACGGTTAAGTTAATCTTAATTAAATTAATCGTGATTAATTTGTGACGATTAATTCTTTAGTCGATTAGTTAGTTGATTAAAAAAATAATCGATTAATGCCCATCTCTGATTACAAGCTGTATTTATCAAGGAATTTTAATAAGTAACATGAATTTAATTTTTGAGTAACTAGAAAAATATTTATTTTGCAATTAAAAATGCTGGTGTATGAGAAAATGTATTTATTTAATTTTGAAGGTTCTAGTTCTTTGGAAGCCCGTAAATATTAATATAATAATCATAAGCTATATTACAAAGAATGATTTAACTTCAATTCATAGGTAGTCAAAAATAAATGATGATGATATTTAATACTTAAAATTGGCATAACCCTGTTTAAAAGAATATATTTATTTATTATTTCTGATTAATTAATTATTCAGTCAATCATAAAAAAATAAACAACGACTCCACTGTTCTCTGTCCACCTAATGCCACCAAAATTCCTAACCGTAATGATAATCCATATTTGTCAATCATTGGATTGGATTTCGACCCAATGAAATAAAACTCTATTGTTTTCATCTTAAGGTTCAGCCTAGATACTAGTCCTGGGCATATAGGGGTTAATAACAAGATCGAATAATTTCTAGTCACGTCACCTCATCAGTGGCAGAGGATAAGTCACGTAACACTCTAACACAATGTAGGTTAGGGTGCTTCTTATTTTTGCAATTTTTTAGGATGTTTGAACTAATAAAGGAGCTCTTTGCTCTCCCGATTGCAATTTTCTATAGGGCACCCTCTCATTATGTTATTTGATAAGTAAACCATATTTGTTTTTTTGTTTATAATGATTGAAATAATTTTTGTTTAATAATAATTGAAAAAAAAAACAAATATGGTTTACTTATCAAATAACAAAATGAGAGGGTCCCCCAAAGAAAATTGCAATCTGGAGAGGAAAGAGCTCCTTTATTGGTTCGAACATCCTACAAAATTGCAAAAATAAGAAGCACCCTATTTGTAGATACAAAGGTGTTATTGCTCATTTTTTTTTCATTATTCATTATTTTATATTGTTTTTTCTTTGTTATCACCAGGTGTACCACGACGTGTGCTCCCTGCTAACACTACGCGACATAATGGTGTTAGTGTGTACACTAGAATGCGTATACGCGCTGACTTCGCTCGGCGATCGCGCGGGCGAATGTGTAGCTCGCGTTCCAGGTCTCGTCGCTACGCTCGTGTCACTCGTCACTGTGGAGGTAAGGATGGTTCTGATTTTTAGGGTGTTCTAGCCAATAAAGGAGCGTTTTTGGCTTCCATTTTGCAATCAGGTATCGCTACCCTCGTGTCACTCGTCACTGTGGAGGTAATGATGGTTCTGATTTTTAGGGTGTTCTAGCCAATAAAGAAGGTTTTTGGCTTCCATCATAGAGTATATTGAATAATAGTGTATAGAGTTATCAGTCAAGGTTTTTGCTTGCAGCGCCATCTATTGATGATTCACGGCAACTTTTCTCTCATATATATATAGCTTTGTAGATTGGTAACCTTTGAAATAATGGACAAACAAAACCAGATCACATCTAGTGTGAACTTGCCACGCATTTCTCATTTGGAATCAGCTGAAGAAGTTCACACATTATGTGACCTAGTTCTGTTCGCTCGAACTAGGATCGAGAAACAATAAAACAAAAAAAATGTGTCACTTTCAAGTTTTATTTTTACACTAGCCTTATCCATAAAGTTTTTAGGTACTAACTTATTAAGCATCTGTATCATATATTATTTGCTATCAGTTTGATTGAAGTTGAATTAAGAAAACAGTAGCCGCATTGCACAGTTTTCTAATGTCGGCGAACGGAGCTCGTGGTACATTTCCATCTTGAAACGGTTTTTGCGAATGGCTTCCAATTTGCATATATATGCGTTTTGAGTAACATTAAAATGCTCACGCATTTTACCACAATTAGGCAAACAACGCATTTAACCGCATCGCACTATTTTTACAAAAATCCAATCCATGTACTGTATGTACATACATGGAAAAGCACAATTATAGGAGTCCAGAACAAGCACAGTCGTTGTATGAAATCACTAAAATAATATAGTTTCGATGCACTTTCAGTTCAAGCATCGAAGACAACCAAAGCGAAAATTTAATTATGGCAGACCTTGCAAAAACATTCCGTTCATTCAATATATTTTTAAATGCATCTAAAATATTTGTAGCTAAAGAATGCAAATTGGACAAAAGTAAAAATACAAGTATAGCTAAATTAATATTTCATTTCTCTATGTATGAAACAAAAATATTTTGAGAGCCAAGTAATGAAAAAAAACTAATACTTTGTCATTTCTTTCGTTTTGTTAACTGCGCGTAACGGAAAAGAAAGTAGTGGCTGTACAGATAATACAAGATCTTGAAATTGATATCAACGCCCTCTAACGTTGATTTCCGGAAGCATATCCGATGACGTCATGAGTACATCAAATTCACTACTTCAACTAAGTGAAAACACCGTGGCTTCCATGTTGCAATCAGGTGTACCACGATGTGTGCTCTCTGCTAACAACGCGACATAATGGTGTTAGTGTGTACACTAGAATGCGTATACGCGCTGACTTCGCTCGGCGATCGCGCGGGCGAATGTGTAGCACGCGTTCCAGGTCTCGTCGCTACGCTCGTGTCACTCGTCACTGTGGAGGTAAGGATGGTTCTGATTTTTAGGGTGTTCTAGCCAATAAAGGAGATTTTTGGCTTCCATTTTGCAATCAGGTATCGCTACGCTCACTTGTCACTGTGGAGGTAAGGATGGTTCTGATTTTTAGGGTGTTCTAGCCAATAAAGGAGGTTTTTGGCTTCCATGTTGCAATCAGGTGTACCACGATGTGTGCTCCCTGCTATCAACGCGACATAATGGTGTTAGTGTGTACATCTATTTCATTTCATTCTATGGGCACTATGTTCAATTCCATTGCGAAACGGAGATATTTGTATTTTAGTCAGAGTAAATACTATGATGAATAGTGTCTGAACGACGGTGATTTACTTAGAGAGTACAAGAAGAACGCCTTACTCATATAAAATTATGCAATGGAATTCAACTTTGCACCCATAGAATGAAATAAAATAAATAAAGTACATAAACAGACCATTTTAATGACACTACTCCCAGCTCTGTTGGTTTTTGGTCCATTTTGACGCATAGTCCTTTTATTATTTCACCTTTATTGAAATCTGTATTTTTGTAGCGTCTGGCACAATCCCTAATTTTTGAACAATCAAATGTTAAACATTATTTGATACTTTTTTCATATGTTAAATACATATAATATGCCATGTATGTGTAATAAGGTATGTCCATTGTTTCAGGCCCAAAGCTACGGTCCCCGAGCGTGCATACTAATGCGTGTGGTCGAAACAGTGAGCGGTCCGAGCGCGATAGCCGCCGCCGAGCGCGAGCAGGAACAGCGGCACAACCCGCCGCAACAACTACAGGTTTGAAAATGAAATAGTTATTTGTTATACAAGGGTGCAAAGTTGTATTTTAACCGAGTGTGGAATTGCAACACGATATAGCGAACGGATTCTAGGGTTGAACCATGAGCTAGCGAATGGATTCTATGGTTGAACCACGAGCGAAGCGAGTGGTTCGAAAATAGAATCCTGAGCGAAGCGAGTGGTTCAAAAATAGAATCCTGAACATATAGAGTGTTGCAATACACACGAGCTAAAATAACTTTGCAGCCGTGTGTAACACAAAACTTTTCACCTTCCTTAAGTGAGGAAACACAACATAATAAAAACAACTGATCTATGTAAAATACACTTTTATTTTAAAAAATCAAGGGAAGTTCAAACTTTGCACTCTTGTGGATAAAACGCAACTTTGCTATCTGTTTTTAAAGAATAAAAAAGCCCTTTCCGAGCAAGGAAGGTGAAAATTAATTTTATTTGAAGAACAATAAGTAAATAACACATATTTGGTCGACCACATAACCACTACAAAATACAAAGTATATTGCACTGGATACTTGAGGTGCTCGATGGCGGTGAGGCTCGGACACCTAAACTAGGTCATCCTGTATCTCAGGGTCCTGTCCCCTCCACAACCGAGCATGGTGCTGGCTAGTTGATGATGGGTGCATAATATGTAGGAGACCAGGCTGCACAATTTAAATTGTTCTTCCAGCCCTTAAACTAGCATACGCTGTATTTTATGGACTGGGTTTATTAATTCTAAACTTATACTAAATAACATATAACTTATAGGTCTAAAATGCTCAAACCCTCAAAATATGTTTAAGATAAATATAAATTATAATGTTCCATCGTAAGGCCCAATGTACATTACAATATACATCTACCTACCTATGCCACTAGCATAAATCAAGTTCATACTCCTATACCAGTGGCATAGAAAAACGAACATTTTTGACACAAGTGCTGTGTCGCCGGCATAGGAGCATAGTCGACGTCAAAGATATCAGATATCAAAAATATATTTACACGACTTTTTTGCCTTGACATTAACGTCCTGTAATAGTACATTACTATAGAGGACGGGAAACGAAGGGTTACAGGCCAAGTAGATATATCTGGCCGAAGGAACTGAGGCCAGATAGGAATACGCGGCCTGTAACCCTATTTCTCGCCGAGATTTGTATAGTGCTTTTCTCAAACTTGCCATGAAATAAAACGAACTGATTTCGCCGAACCATACTATTTCATTTGTAAATATACCAATAGTACAGTGTCGTAAAACATTAAAAAAAAACATTCGCGCCTAACTTTTTTTTAAATCTGTTTGAGGTATTCTTTTACCTGGTGGTACAGACATCAGTTCTAAGGTTATTTTTTTTTTCTGTGGCTGAATGTCAAGACCTAGTGTCACAATTTGACGTTTCAAAACAAAAGACAGTCTGTTTGCAGTCCTAGGTGTGAAATAAATACATGAAATCTCTTTACATATCATCTTAGCATATGACACCGGATACATAGTATTTCCGGGTTTAATTTAAAGTAAGTAACATCAACATTCCGTAGCAAGTTTGAGAAAATATATTTTTGGCCCTTAAACCGTAATGGTATCTTTGACGTCGACTGTACAAAGGCCAATCAACTTTTCGATCGATACTATTTTGTCCCGTAACGCATGTGACAATTTCATCAAGTTTGCTAGAAAAAATAGTTAAAAATTGTACATTCGTTAGGCCCCACACAAGTTCACATCGATACATTTAGGTTCCAACTGTTTTTCATTGTAAATATGTGTATAGTATTAATTGACGTACATTTGTAAGTTCATGAAAAGTAACGCATCAAACAGAAAATCGGTCGTGAGCTGTCCGCATCCATTGGACACCCGCAACCTTTACCAGGTCGTCGCTCCATCTTGTGGGGGGCCTTCCCACGCTGCGCCGTCCAGTGCGTGGTCGCCACTCGAGAACACGACCCCACCGGTCATCGGTCCTCCGGGCAATATGGCCAGCCCACTGCCACTTCAACCTGGCGATTCTTCGGGCTACGTCAGTCACTTTCGTTCTTCTGCGGATCTCGTCATTCCTCTGGGGGAGGCATTGTCCAGCAGTGGACGTCGATTGGCTGATGATGATGAAACAGAAAGTCGATCAAAAAGTTGATTGGCCCACAAGTTTTCGGTCACAAAAGTGTCCAAAATGTTCATGTAACGCAGACTAAACGCTGCGATTAACGCACAAAACCCGCGCTTAATGAACATACCTGGGATAACTCGGGGCATTTATACGAAAGTGATGTAGCAAAATATTTTATCGACTAAAAATATATCGATGTTACTGTGAATGACAACATCAAAATGTTATTCGGCATAAGTAAATATTAGGTACTTACTCTTCAATTAAAATAAAAAATAAATTTAAACGGGTAGTTACGCGTTTATTTTAAAATAGTTTTCAAAATATTCAATTAATATTAAAATATCAATATTTAAATTGTCATTTTGATTAAAATGACATCTGCATACTTTACTATCCGAAGAGGCCCGATATCAAACATGACATCGAACCTCTGTACTGTAATCGAGAATGTTCAATAAGCACATCTTTTATTATTATTATATCGACATCTTTTTAATCGATATCAAATCCCTATAACTTGCCCCCAGTTATGCCAGGTATGTTAATGAACCTTGTTTTCAGGCCGTGCCCATGCCTTCGACTCCGACGAAGCCCGTCGAGACGCCCGCACAGGCTCCGTCACCGCAACCGACTCCCAACAGCATTCAACACTCCCACATGCAACAACGGACTGTGCAGGTACTTGTTAAAGTATTCATAGACGTTCGAATATGGTCCGCTCCGCACAGCGAACTTGGTCCGCTCCGTACGTGCGCTCGGCTCGCCACACCATCGCACCGTTCAAAAACGGTCCAGTGCGTTTCGTGCTACTAGACAGCGATCACGTCGATATGCCTCCGATTTATCCATCATAGCCTATTGAACATTTTCGAATATGTACTATATTTCAATAAAAAGACATTTCATAATTATATTTATACATGTATCAAAAGGTACCTAAATAACTGGAGTATCATAAATATTTTATTGTTTGTTTACTTTTAATTAATTAATAATTACCTACAAGTGCGGTGCCAAATCCTGTGGGAAAACCATCCATTAATACTTTAAAAGTATTAATAGACGTTCGAATATGGTCCGCTCCGCACAGCGAACTTGGTCCGCTCCGTACCAAATTCGATGGTGTGTTCAGCGGTCCGCCGACATTATTATTATTATTGACGGTGCGGTCGGTTCGATGGTTTTCCCACAGGATTTGGTGCGGTCCGCACCAAGTTCGCTCGTGTGGACGGCGCCACCGCACCGCACTTGTAGGTAATTATTAATTAATTAAAAGTAAACAAACAATAAAATATTTATGATACTCCAGTTATACAGGGTGGTCCAAACCTTGACGTCAAAAAATTTTTTTTAGGTTCCCTTCGTCATGAGCTATCAGAATATACCCCATGTATGTTAGCCGATTTTTTGTAGTTTTCGAGTTATGAATTTTTAAAAAATATTTTTTTGAGAAATTCTGGAATGAAGAAATTTATTAATAAAAAGAAACTATTGGGTTTTTTAACTAGTTTCTTTTGATACATGATACATGTATAAATATAATTTTGAAATGTCTTTTTATTGAAATATAGTACATATTCGAAAATGTTCAATAGGCTATGATGGATAAATCGGAGGCATATCGACGTGATCGCTGTCTAGTAGCACGAAACGCACTGGACCGTTTTTGAACGGTGCGATGGTGTGGCGAGCCGAGCGCACGTACGGAGCGGACCAAGTTCGCTGTGCGGAGCGGACCATATTCGAACGTCTATTAATACTTTTACGGTGCTAAAGAACTTAGTTCAAAGACGAAACAGGTCCACGGAAAGAGCATGTGCATTCAACGAGAATGTCAGCGTACGTGACGCTGTTCTTCGCGTACATATAAGAAAGTTACGAATACAATTTTTGGTGTATTAATTTTATAACTGTGTGTTTATATTCTCGCACTTTTCATAAGGTAGCTGGGCATTTTCGCGAGAAGAGATCCAAAAAAAATTTTTTTTAAGGTAGGTAAATTTAATGTTTTTCCAACTCAGAATAACGAGTTTTTTCAATCTAGGAGAAAAAAAGTACAAGAAAAAAATGGTCCCAAATTTTTCATACATTTGACATGCTCTCCACTTTGTAACCGCTGTACAAAGTGTTTGAAAAACGGTTACGTAATATTAACAAAAAGTTGGGACACTTTTTTTCTTCTAGTAGGATCGAAAGAGCTCGTGATTCTGAGCAGGAAAAACATAAAATTTACCTGTTTCAGGAAAATAAGTTTTTGGATCTCTTCTCGGAAAAATGCCCAGCGGTCATAGCTGTCACGTTCCCGACAAAGTAGACTTTCACGTGGAATGAACCTCTAGTCCTTTTTGTATTTTTACCCCCTTCATAAACGTCTCGTAACTTAGCAAGCCACTAAGTATTGTTTTATACAGTTTGTAAGTCTAATACGGGCGATCAATTAAACCAGGCATGGGATTCATTGGTGTAATCAAGGATTACAAGGTTTTTTTAAAAGTTACTCTTAATTATGACTAGTGATGTGCCGTTACCGTAAATTACGAGAACAAAGAGAACTATCGGGTAACTTTCTCGGTAAAGTTCTCCGGGCGGGTAATTATGGAGAAAGTGTTTTAAGTTATTACTTTTTTCATATTTTTTTTCCAGAATAGTACTTAATTTGGTAATAATAATCTGACCTGAAAATTACATAAACATGTGACTAGTGGAACTAGTTTATTACCAAAATTACGGTAAATTACCGGCGTAAATTACGGAGAACGTTCTCCGCGAATTTTCTCCAGAGAATTTTCACAACGCAAAATGGTATTTTTTTGTTATATAAATTAAACATTTTGATAAAATGGGCAATAATGGTTCATAATAATGCTTGCGGTATATGTATACATAAAATAAAATTAAAAACAGCGTTTGTCGTATGAATAAAATAATTAAATTCCACGAAATCATTAAGAAACAGAATACTTACCGTGAAATTATATCTTGCAAGTTTCTTAAATAATTAGTTACATAAAAAAATAACAAGGACAATAAAAAAACGTTATAATTAAATGGTTTTTATACATTTACTATGGAAAATAAGGGAAACTTTAATTATAATGTCTGTCACGCAATTTTTTCCTCCCATGCGAAATGACAATAAAACTGTATCATCATCATCATCTTGGCCATAAGACGTCCACTGCTGAACATAAGCCTCCCCTCTGGACCTCCACATGTACCGGTTAGATGCGACCTGCATACGGTAAAGTCGTCTGTCCATCTTGGGGGTGGACGTCCTACACTGCGTTTGCCTAGCCGTGGTCTCCACTCGAGCACTTTTCGCTCCGCGTGCAATGTGGCCTGCCCATTGCTACTTCAGCTTGCTAATTCGGAGGGCTATGTCAGTCAGCAACTTTAGTTCGCCTACAGATCTCCTCATTTCTGATTCGATCATGCAGAGAAACTCCGAGCATAGCCCTCTCCATAGCGACTTTGAGTTTAGAGATGAGGCCGATGGTGAAGGACCAGGTTTCGGCGCCGTAAGTCATAACTGGTAACACACATTGATTGTAGACTTTCGTCTTAAGGCACTGAGGTATGTCGGACGAAAAGACATCGCGTAGTTTCCTGAACGCTGCCCAACCGAGTTGGATTCGGCGGTTGACTTCTTTCTGGAAGTTGGGCCTACCTAATTGGACTACTTGTCCTAGGTAGATGTAAGAGTCAACAACTTCGAATGTGAGTGATGTTTTCGCCGTTCACATTGATGCCAAGTCCTTGCCATTCCAGGAGCTTAAAGGCATCTTACATTGCGGCAGTAAACAGTTTCGGAGATATAATATCGCCCAGCCTTACGCCTCTTTGCAACGGAATTGTCTTCGTAGTCTGCTCCTGTACTCGGACCAACATTGTGGCGTTGCTATTCAAACACTTCAACACTTCGATGTACCAATAGTCAATGTGGCATCGCTGAAGAGACTCAAGCACTGCCCATATTTCTACCGAATCGAAAGCTTTCTCATAGTCCACAAACGCTAAGCATAATGGCAAGTTATACTCCTCGGTCTTCTGCATAATTTGCCGCAGCGTATGTATGTGGTCTATGGTACTATAGCCTTTTCGGAATCCAGCTTGTTCGGGAGGCTGGAAGTCATCAAGTCAAAACTGTATGAAAACATTATTAGCAACATGAATAAACAGTAATATCAATCAAAATTAAATTTCACTTTTTTCCCATAGTAAATGTAGGAAAACAGTTTTCATTAATTTTTTTTTGCAGTAAGTTGTCTCTTTAAAATTATTGGTACTAGGATAGGATTATTGGATAGGAATGGAAACGATTTTTTTTTATTTTCATAAATTTGTACGGGAATTTTAATTCTTAATTTGCGGCATTTCTTCGGCTTCTGTTCCTGAACAGAAACAGGATCATTTTCAGTACTTTGCCTAAAATACTCTAGCACTTTACTCTTGGCCTCAAATAAATTGAAATATCACTAACAGTTGTGTTGACAGCACGTCGCTTCAATATGAACTGACTGAATTCAGCATTATAATTGAATAAAATTTACACCCTATCTATTCCCAGATAATTCTTAGAAAAGGGTATCACAGGCTCATAATCACAATTGCCTATTTTAAATCCTAGGTAATTGAATACTCAGCTACCGATAAGAAAACCTTTGGTAAAGCCGCTTACCGCTTACGGGTCAAGTAAGGGGTTTATACGAGTACCTATTTTACCTGCTTGAACGTCAAAATCACCTATAAAACCCTGTCATTAGTAAAATAGCATAGCATATGATACTTAAATGTACCACATAAAGTAATATAAAATACGATGCAGACAAAATATTCATATGCAAATTGCATAGAAAAAAATACTATGGGAGAAAGTTACCGTAATTCTCGGTAATTTACGGTAAAGTTCTCCAATGAGAATTACGGAAAGTGTGAAATTACCCGACGGCACATCACTAATTATGACCCTACAGAATTTTTTAAGATTATCGGAGCAGCAATGTAGGTACGAACATTTGTTATTGTTGATATGGCAGTTATGTCATCTGCTTTTGAAATTAGCTGTCAACGAGTGCTGAACTCGCGTACGTTGCTCTACATTGCGCGCCGAATTATTTTGTATGGAAAATTTTGTTGCTCTAATTTTAAGTAAGAGTTATTTGAATGTACTTATTATGTCTTAAACTAACACCCGTTAAGAGCTTCGCCCGTATGAGACTTACACCCTATAGACATATATTAGAAGACCGAAAGGGACAAACAATACTTAGTGGCTTGTTAAGTTAGGAGAAGTTTATGAATCGACTCCGACGAAGCCCGTCGAGACGCCCGCACAGGCTCCGTCGCCGCAACAGACTCCCAACAGCATTCAGCACTCGCACATGCTACAACGGACTGTCCAGGTAGTATCATCATCAGCCTATTCAGGGTCGCATTTAAGGGGGGGCAACCGGGGCTACAGCCCCGGGGCCCCCACAAAAGAGGGGCCCCCACAATCGAGTTAATTTTTTTTTAATAAACACTAGTTAATTTTTTTTTACTATTGAAAATGAACTACTCCGGGAACTAGATTCCAGCGAAATCATCAAAGATTTTTCGGCAAAAAAAGTTCGAAAGTTTCCGTTCTTTAACGCTAATATTTAATTTCAGATAATTCTCGTTTCCATAAAAAAATATTTATTGAAAAACTTGACTGAAAAAAATTGTCTACTTTATTTGGAAAATAATTGGGGGCCAGGGGGCCTCCACTCTTTTGTTGCCCTGAAGCCTCTCAACATCTAAATCAACACTTCTCACAAATGAATGGAGTTGAATAAAACCACATCAAACAGTTCACTATAATATTTTCGCACTATTATATTGTCACTTCAAGAAACAACCGTTAGTTTTCACATTTATCACGTCAATGATCCTGTTTCAAATCGAATGCCCGTCTATATATCCACCTACCCGATATCATGAAAAATAATCTCGTCAACAATGCTGTACTACTACAGGGTTGGGCGGATTAAGTGTCCTAGTTAAAAAGTGGTATAAAAGTTTAAAAACAAAACAATGTTACAAATCTTGGTGTTATTTATATCAGAAACATTCTATATTTTACCGCAGCAATTGATAAATTTGATAAACTCCCCTTTAACATGTATTATTTTAAGCATTATGTCATATAAGGAATTTCATCCGGCACGCACTACCTTATCTGCCATGTGATGTCCTATTAGGTTATCTAACCCTAGTATAAACTTGAATCTTAGCCTTAACCCGTCTCAATAAAACTCTGCATTGATTTGTATATGGAAATGTTTATAGCATTTCAGTTATCTAAAGATTTAACGTACTTTGCTAGGTAAATATCTGCCTCATAATTTTGGCTATAACTTGGTATTTCTTCTTATCATATTGTACCCTGATTGATTAACTTTTTGGAATAAATTTATAACTAAAATACCTTCCTTTCTAGTTCTTAATAAAATACTATACCCATAATCAATCTGGCATTTACCAAACTCTTGCAATGAAAATGCATTTTCTTTGAAAAATGACCTTCATGCCGCCTATTCGACTTTTTGTATTTAACTCGATATTTTTTAAAGAGAGAGGGCACATATATAAATTATCTATCTTATAAGGGCCTCACATTTTGTGATTATTTTGCAGTGCGCAAAATATAAACCCTCTTCAATTTAATAATTTTATTGAAGATTATGTAATAAGAGGCACAGTTTCGTAAAAATTGCCCATGGGTGCTTATTGGTACTTTGCTGACTCAAATCATTTAAAGCTTACCCAATTTCGGCTTGATTTTGGAAGCAGAGGACTCCTTGAAACGATTGATGGTGTGCAGTATTAAAACATACGTTGATATTTACGTTTACGGTCAGTTGATAATCTCGCCCGATTTTTAATGCTCGCTGCACCACTATCCAACAACACCGCTTTTTACATTTGTTCTTAAAAATATATACAACTAAATGTTATGAAAATGAGTTTCAGAATCCATGAAGCTGATTAAATCGACGATTTAAAATGACATACAGGGTATGAAAAGCAGTTATATTTCAATATATAAACGAATGTTTTTCAATAGGACAGTTAATCAGCCCAACCCTGTATACGACCGGATATCAATGAACGCACTTATAACTTTAATGTAGCAGCAGTGGATGTAACACTATGATAGTCCACTGCTGGACGTAAGCTTCTCCTATTCACTATGCGTATAGACGAATTAGGAGGTAAATGCAAATAATCGCCACGCTGGGCAATGACATCCACTATGATGACGCTGCTGCCCATCATCAATCTTTTATCAAATAATGGTCAGTGACACTTCAATCCCTTAGTCGACTCTTACGACACCCGCAGGAGGAGTTGGGGTGGTGACAAATGTATTCTTACTGCCGTCACCACACGGCACCCAGGTGGTATACTATCCGCAAAATTTGGCAGTGGTCATAAATCACCGGAATCGTGCAATCTCTTTCACACCTGCATGGCCTCATTAAGCGGGCCGAGTAACAATAGTGCAGGTAGCGTTTCGCATAAAAGGAAAGGTAGCGGACTTTTATTGCCTAA